>JAPMNZ010938620.1:0-19930 GCA_029875035.1 Pomatoschistus microps | reverse complement strand
GCTTTGGTCCAGCCACAGAGAAAGCCTTGTCTCCCCGGGTTTTAAGTCTGGTCTTTGGCACCACGAGCTGGAGCTGGCCCTCGGTCCTCAGCGCGCGGGGGGTGATAAATCTGGATGAGGTCCGAGACGTACTGTGGGGCCAGTCCGTTCAAAACAATAGAATCTTAAAATCAATTCTAAAATGAACAGGAAGCAAGTGCAAAGAAGCTCAAATCGGAGAAATGTGCTAATGTGTTTTTGGTTCCTATTTCCGGCGTTCCGGCGAATATAACAACCAAACAATAGAGACTGTGTTGAAAATTCACAGTTTTGTTTGTGCTTGCATTAAACATGAACAAGGTACCACTCAACAGGATTCAAGTCACTGGAGACTGAACTATTGGATCAGGGAAAGGTGGGATTTTGGTTTGTTGGATTAATGGTTGCTTGAATACAGGATTAGTGAACTGAAAACATATATAAAATGTTTGAAATGCCTCTTAAAGGAATTCATTCATCTTTAGCTTGTACTCTCATCAGTTGATCGCCATCTTTGATTTCTTTCTTCTGCAAACTACGGCGCCCTTCCTAAACTCAGTGTTGAAGCTAATTGATGGTTTGGACTTGGAAATGAGAAAACCAAATTATATAAATGTAGCCAAGCCAATGTTTCTGTGGAGCAGCCTGTTCTCACACTCCTTGGGCCAGAGTGAGTCCGAGGGTCTAGAGGCGCAGAACTAGAGGCCATGGACTTGCCTCATGTTACTACAAATCATTTCTGCATGAAAACTGTGCATTGTTTATAGCATATGTGCACACAAGTTCCAACATGCACTTAGAGCATCTTTGGTCTGTGCACAGAGTTGGATCTGCTTTACAACTCCAGCGGCATTGTGAAAATCAGAGATGTTTAGTGTAGAGGCACTTTAACCCAAATTAAGAACAACACCGTTCATGCGCCAAGCGAAAGACACAGGATCTGTGAAAAACAAACATTTGATTATGCTATTAGCTTGACACACTAAAGCAAATATTTATTTTCACAGTGATTCTTGATGACATTGTTAAAGGGGCTATCAACAGTGACTTAGACATTACAGAATAAAAGGTTACCTTTAGTTGTTCAGAAGTGTATTTAAAATTCAGATCATTCAAAAAGCATTAACACTGATACCGTCCTAATAAAGAAACAAATGAACAAAACAAGGCGTTCCCTAGAACATTGTTCAGAGGACTATTATTGAAACCTTTTCTACCTTACTACATTGGAGTATCCCGCGCTCAAAAGCAGTAGGTAAATCCCAGGACGCAACATTACAAAGTGAGATTAGTGACGGCTAAGTTATTCTGGTGACAAGGCAGAAGTGAAAGTACTCTCTGCCACTCGGCACAAATTATTGAGAAATTGATGGTTCAAACTCCACATGGCTTCTCTTAAACTCCCTCAGGCCACTGGGCCGGAAAATATCTGGGACTTTTACAGAAAGCTGACACAAAATAAAGCGTGGAGTAGTCTCACTCTGCTTTTCAGCAAAAAAGTACTCAAAACTAATTTTAGACAATTTTACTACAGCCTTCACTGTTTTACTCAGTCCCAATGGATACTTTTGAGCAGGGAGTGTCAGAAGAAGGGTGGTGTAGGGTTATCAAAAAGTATTATAGCTATCCAAACAAGATACTAAATATAAACTAAAAGAGACAAAAACATTCTGTTCGAAATGTTTTAAACATATTGAAATGATAAAAGTTTATACAAATCGATGTTATGGCCCCATAGAAAGTGTTCATATTTTTTTTTGGAAAATTATTAGTTAAAATGTATGTTTTTAAATAATTGCTGTGGTATTGAAACAGGTATCAAGTTTTTTTTTCTAGTATCAAAATCTAGTTGGATAAATAGTATCAAAATCTAGTTTGATAAATAGTATCAAAATCTAGTTTGATAAATAGTATCAAAATCTAGTTTGATATATTGTATCAAAATCTAGTTTGATAAATAGCATAACATAGTTTAACATAAAAAATAATGTTATTTGGAAACCACAATGGAGACAATCAAGCACAAACAAAGATAGAGAGTATAGAAAGTATTGAAATAGTCAAGAAACACACATTTCTTGGGGCCATCTTGACTTATAATCGACATTATTGAAAACTAAATTGAAACACAAAATATTTAATACGTGCAGTAAGTAAGTAAGTAAAGTTTACTTGTATAGCGCATTTCACAGACCAGGGTCACAAAGCGCTTCACACATTAAAACACATAAAATACACATAGAAGTCAGAGTTAAGAAAACACAGAAAATCCCAGAGAAACACAGTTTACACAGTTCACAGAGGCCTATGAAGAGTGAGGCGAGAAAGCCTGTCTAAACAAATGCGTCTTAAGTTGTGACTTAAAATAATCGACAGACTCTAAGATGCGCAGAGACTGCGGAAGCTCATTCCAGAATAATACCTCAAAAGTATTAACTAGAGTGGAATGTTTAGAATGATTTACATGCAGTCTACTTCCTGTTGTCTTATCCATTGGAGGTGGATCGGAGTTTATCAAATCTGTGAGACAAATACATATGACAATCAATTCACTGAGGTAGAAGTTTTGTGTTGCCCTCGGATACCCTTAGGAAACTTGACAGAAGTCGAGGTTGATGCGGTCTTTTTTTGTTTGTTTATTTGATCTCTCCATTCTGTCTCTTATACACATGTGGTCCTTTCAGGTGAATAGATGAGACTTTTAAAGGGGATGTACCTTGGTGCATTTGGAGGTCTTGTTAAAACCATCCCCGGTACAGTGCGGTCACCAGATATAAGTGTGACTAATGACTTGGCTCCCACGCTAGGTCGCTCTTTATATTCTCATCTTTCTGTAGCTTCCTAACCCCTTCGTCTCCTCCCTCTTCTTACTCCCCTCCCTTAGCCCTTTGATTTTTGTAGCATTAAAACTAGACTCAAAGGACTGCACGGTCAGCTAAGTGTGAGTAACTGGCCTGTGATGCATGACTATAGATGTTCCAAATAATGAGTCAATTAAACTAAATTATACATGTTTAGTGCGGCCGCAATTACTCTGCTTCCCGGGTTATCTCTCTACCTTTTCTGCCCACTCTTTTGTAGATGCCGTTTTCTCGTCTCTCGCTCTCTCTCTCCTGTTTTGTCATTCCCCAGCCACCCCGGTGTCCTACTTCTCAGGGTCTCATGGTGTGTCTTTGTCTAATTACCATGCTAGCATTTAATTGGAACAGCGTACACAAACACGCGAGTGACTGACTGAGCACGGCGCTTTGCATAGACACACAAGGCACTAATGCAGCTGGCCGATTGGATCCGCATTACACACCCAAGTTAACACGCTCCAGTTGATCTAATCCAGCATAGTAATTCAAAGTACACAGTGAGGTTAGGTAAAGTAGATTCAGTCCAGGTTATGCGAAGGGAAGGCATATTTGCACCGGTTAAATTGTGTTTTGGACATGGTTGTGTGTGAACTTGAGAAATATGATACACAAATCCTTGTCCAGACTGTTTTATTGACAACATATCTTAAAGGTGTTTTGCTTAACTGTCCTGGTGATGCCCAGCCTAAAGAGCATGCGCACACTCACACGCGCGCACACACACGCATGCACACATACACACAAACACACACACGCACGCGCACATGCACAAATGCACACACACACACGCACACGCACATGCACAAATGCACACACACACACACACGCACATGCACACACACACACACACGCATGCACACACACACACAAACGCACACATACACACACACACGCACACACACACTCACACACACACACACACGCACACACTTCAATATTCCCTTTTGTTATAACACAATAGAATGCAGAAATGTGATAGTCCTGCTATAGTTTTGGCTTTCCTCTGTAAACAGTTTGTCATTAAACTTTCTATTTAAAAAATTGGAAACAAGCATGTGACTTCACTCGGCTATGTTACAAGTTTTATCTGTGGAGAGGCGATTCTGGCTATACTTAATATTCACAGCCACTGACTTTGTCTCGTGTGCTCTTCATTCCTACTGTTCTGTAACCGGTGATGCAACACTGACATTTCATCACTGTGCGGCAAATAATGGATGTCTCAATCTTCTCACAGTAAACAAAAAGTTTTCAAAGCATATTTTAAAGCATACTTGAGTGTTATTTCAAACAATGACATCATGACATCTCTATTGGAAGAATGATTGATACCTGTTATCAATCATACAAAGCATACACTACATAATCACAGTGCAGTTAAAAGAGTGACACTTTGTTTTTCTTGGATTTAAACTTTGTCAGAGGAGAAGCCTGTCTCACATTTTCAGGAAGACTGTTTTTAGATGCAACAATCTTAAATGCTGCCTCCTCATGTTTTGTCCGGACTCTGGGCAGCAGCAGGAGGTCCAAAATGTCACTTACCAATATTTGACCACATTCTGTTTTTGTCTTGCCCCTGTCCTCAGTGCTGCCCAGTCATACGTGTGGAACCCCCGGCCTCATCCCGAAGGGAGTCATCCACGGCTCGCGCTACAACATCGGGGACAAGATCCGCTACAGCTGTGAGTCGGGCTATGTGCTGGAAGGACACAACATCCTCACATGTATCGTATCGGCGGGCAGTGGCGCTCTGTGGGACTTCCCCTCTCCATTCTGCAGAGGTAAACTATGCCATCTTGTGTGATTTAAGGCAGGGCTAGCTTTAGGCCTGAAACAATCATTACTAAATTGACAATAGTTATCGGTCAATAACGGATTGACCGATAAAACATGATGGATAAAACATACATATTTGGCTTCAATATTCATGGTTGGTAAATTTTACTTACATTAATGAACACCTTTTTGCATTTTAGATGGAGATGGTTCAATAAGACAAAACATTTCTATATTCTGTTATTTCTTTTCTTGCAAATTATTTTTAATGAATCAAAAAAAATGCTTGAATGGGATGCTGTATTGTATTTGTATCAGTGGCATAAAGTTTCCATGCTATTGTCGGAATACATTTCTGAAGCAATATATTGTCAATTATAATCAGTTATTGTGACAGGCTGGATGTCAACATGGAAATACAGATTGTATCCATGAGAACAAGTGAACTGAATTTGCTGGACGTAGTTGGTGTTACCTTCTGTTTCACATAAATTACACAAACATTTTTACACTTCAACGGCAACCTCATTTGAATGTATGAATGCATTTAATTATACCAAATCCAGTGTATGTTGCCAATAGTATAATTTATTGCAGTATTTCATTTTTCTCCATACTATCAGTAAAATGAGCACAAACATGACCATCGCACACCAGCCTGTGCTCAGCCTCACCTCCTGTTATATTATACACTATAAAGACTGCACTGTCGTCTCCAAATGACTTCTGAGCCTTTCTGCCCCACATTACAACTGTGTGCTTGCCTCAACATGCTTTAAACGGTTTGCATTGTGCTTGTGAATCCTTGTTGTAGATCTTTTTTATATATAGTTCAAAAATGTCTAATCGGAAGTACTTAAGTTATACGTTTTAGAGTACCCCATGACTCAAGAGTGTACGCCGTGAGAGATTTGTTGTGACCCAAGAGTGTGCGCCGTGAGAGGTTGTACATCAAGACCATTATATTAGTTTGGTTCATGGGAATACAGAGACCTTACCTGGAGGTCACAGTCAAGGGATATACGGGAGACAGTGGAATATTGATTATCCTTGGAGCAAAGTGAAGCCTATTAAATCTCAAATTATTCTTTTTTTTTTAATAAAGCCTCTCTGATGGTTCATTAGTTTCCTTTGTGCTCAACAACTTCTCAAAATTCATCACACAGACCAGCTGCTCTGAATAAGCTTTCAAAATCAGATGAAACACATGCAAAGTCCTCTTGCCTCCTACATGCAGTGTAAAACTACATGCATTTCTTGAGCCAAATGTCAATGTCAAAAATATCACAACACTATAAAGTTGATACCATAATGTATGGAGAATACATATTTTACATCCAAGACTAGTCAGTTTGTTGGTGCAATAAAAAATCCAAAATGGAAAAGAACTTTTCCTTTTTAATGATGTGCCCAAATATGTGCCCGGGGCTCAGTTGATAGAGCATTGGCCTTTGAGCCTGAAGGTTGTGGGTTCGAGCTCACCACGAGACCTACTTCACGACTCCCACTGATGTCTGCTGTCGTTGTGTCTTTGGGCAAGACACTTAACCTCAGTTTGCCTGAAGCCCCTGCTGAAAGATCTCGGGTCCTGTGGACTCACCACCTGCAGGAGGATCAATGAGGGGCTGGTGCTCTGTGTACTGGGTGCAGCTCTGACTGCCCCCCGACCCAGAAATGGATTAAAGGGAATAAAATGGATGGATGGATGGATGGATGTGCCCAAATAAATAACTGTTCTTTTTGCAGTAATATCAGAGTTGTGAATGTAATGGGGCTGATATGTGACACCAGACACTAAACATCTTGTCATTTCTTTGTCTTGTTTCTGTGTGATGAGCAGCGGAGGGGGCATGTGGCGGGACATTGAGAGGCACAGCGGGCTCCATCACCAGTCCAGGATATCCCACTGAGTACGACAACAATCTGGACTGTACATGGTCCATCCTCGCTGAGCCGGGGGACACCATCGCACTGGTCTTTAACGACTTTTTTTTAGAAGACAAATATGATTTCCTGGAAATCAGCGGGACAGAAGCACCCAGCATATGGTAAGGTCCATTTCCTTATGAGCAGGTGTAGGGGAGGTCTATAGCCTGTAGCTAGACATGGGATGTACATATGTAATAACATAATAGACAATATGTAAGGCTGTTGTTGACCAAAGACATTCAGCATTGAAAATGCTCCAAAAATATCTACATTATCTGACTTATGTATAAAAAGTACTAACAATAGTATTTACACTATTTATGACTTATCAACTTTTAAGGTATAAACAACTGAAACCATATTGATTAAAACGTGCAAATTAAATGTTTGATCTGGCTTGAATGTTAAAGGAAGTACCAGTTTTTACTTGTTCTTGTAATCCAAAAAATAAAAGATAAGTAAAAATAGCTGACAAAAGCAAAATTTGGTTGACTAAGCCACTAACCCATTGATTCTTCATTGACATGTTTTCAGGCAGATACAAACAAATACTTTATTCCAAAATTGTCCTTGAGTTCTTTCTTTGATTTAGTGATCTATTCCTATTTCTCACTGCAGCTGTTTCTACTTCTCCAAAAGTCATTAAGACATTAATTCAAAAAGGGCGTTTTAAGGTGACAGATGCTTACCCAAACTGATTAGTGAAGCAGAAGAGCTGTTGATTTTGAAAATTCAAATGATTAAAATCCCACAGGGGACGTGATCCCCTTTAGTGTCTTCTTCTGATCATGTTGTACATGTAAACACAATGATGATGTAGAACACTGTTGTTATTTATTCCCAAGAACTATAAAAGCGATGGGATACTTTGCCGACATTAATTATTTATTTACGCAGATAAAAAAGGAAAAAACTCAATTCCCTAATCCGTCTCTTATAGAAATTTTCTGCTATAATTCAGTTCTGCATTATACAATGTGCATCCTTAGCATTGTTCCAGCTTTATACAGTGTTGTTTTTATGTTGTGTCTGTTGTTTGAAAGTCTTTTCCTTTGTCTGTTGTCATCATGTGTTCAAAATGGTAATTGTGGGTCAGCTGGAGAATGGCTGCCTGGACAGATAAATAACTCAAGTGACGGAGGTGTGGCGGAGCAGATGGAAACAAAGGAATAATGGCACGTTTAGTCCTGTCATGAGGCGAGCCTGTATACATCAGCAGAGCCATTCTCATGAGGCTGTGTTTGTGTGCATCAAGCCTATAAGTGCCCTACTCTCTCACATGTCCATGTCTGTTTGACAAGACTCAAGGACCACTGTCAGCCCCTCCTTTGCAATGCAGGGGCAGATGGGAGTGTGCGGCCTACACCCAATGAGCGTGTCACATATAAAGTCTGTCAGCTTCAGCTGCTGTTAGCCTTGACATTTCTCACTGCCACATGAATAAATGTTTAAAGGTTATGCTGTTCGATACAACTGAATGCTTTAATTATGTAATTCTTAAATGATGATTAATTATAGTAAATTCAATTAGGTCTTAAAAATATAACCATAAAAGCAGTCCAGTGTTTCTAAACGTCTAAGCTGTGCTGGCTAGTTAATTTTCGATGTGCTTTTAATTTATAATAATGACTTAATAATTATCCCAATACTGATAGATGTTTTCGGGTAATGGCAAAATGCATTTGATAGACTAAATGTTGGTGATTAAGCCTGTTGTGGTTGTAGACCATTCCTCTTGACAGACCAAAGGTATAAACCATTTCGCCTTCGGGTATGAGCAAACTTGTAATAAATTGCATAAAGCCTAAAATGGATTTGTGCCAGGAGATGTATGAGACCTAAGTACATTTCTCCAGAGAAGGATTAGGCCATGATTGACATTTTCACTGAGGCTCAGGGGCAGGTCATTGTAGCAGTGACTGACACCTGACAGGACCACTCTGACGGCTTCTTCCTGTTTACCAAGAACTCTCTCTGATTGGCTGTCCCAGAAGCAATTTCCTGTTTCATGTTCCTGTCTGTTAGCTGACAGGTTGAATGTCAGGTTGAGTATTCGTCACATGTAACCCCTTTCCTGCCCCACAGAAACCCACGTAAACACAAAAATGAAATTGAGCCCGTTGCTCCCCATACATTTGTGTTGTGTTTTCATCCAGTTTGAATATGTCATATTCACCCTGTTTGCCCTGTACCTGTAATGTTGTTTGTTATAGTAACAACCCAAGAGTGTCCAGTGAGACTGACCTGTACATTTTGTACATGTCTGCAGTGAAATGCAGTGAAATGCTGGAGATTTGTTTGTCTCAACATAAGTCTTGTTTAAGGAACATGTTGTGAACAAGTCAGACTGTAGCAGTTTCTCTTTATCTAATCAGAAACTATTTTCACCTTTTAATGTTTTAATTTGACATACTGAGATCTGATTGGCTGAGAGTTGGAAGAACCACACATATTTGAGAGCTGGCAACTAATTACATGCATTTTCTTTCCATGTAACAATGTTTTGTGGTTTCCAAAGCTGTACTCCAGCTTTAATAACTGTAATATTGATAATAATAGTAGTGCATGTTTATTATTTTTTTATAGCACTTTGTTGGACATTCAAAGACGCTTCACATCATCATTATCCTTTCACTCCATACACAGTGGTGATAAACTATTTCTGTAGCCACAGCTGCCTTGGGGCACACTGACAGACGCGAGGCATTCGTTATGTGCCATTGGCCCCTCTGACCACCACTAGTTATTCATGCAGCCACTAGACTCATTCTAGTCAATGTGGGTGAAGGACCCAACTACAGCCGCAGCCCCCCACCATGGCACCTGGTGTTCCCAGAGGATTCCCATCATAGTACTAACCTTACCCTGCCCTACTTAGCTTCAGAGGTCTGATGGGATCGGGCTTTCACATGCAGGTATAGCCTCAACATTTCTTGAGTGACTTGATATAGTTTCTCCAATATATTTTGTATGTCGTGGTAGATCCTCAAAAAGTTTTTGTTCTTCTCTTAAGTGAACTGACTATGAACTTATTGCTAACACTCTGCCCAGTGCAAGATCCCTCTGTTCTTACTCAGCCTAACCTGCACCTCTGCCATCGTCTCATTCCACATGTATTCTCATCCTCTCTATTGTGTTGTGCACTCTAACTTTCCCTACAGCTATCCTCACTTCCTGTCTCTTTCACTCAGCCCTCTGCTTGGTCTGTTCCTCCTTTGTCTGACTCAATCTTTAAAAGCACAAGAAAAACCATAAGACAGCCTTTGCACCACCATCATTTTTAGTTCCATGAATTCTTAAGCTCAGGGCCATTTTAGAACATCCAGAATTCATTCATCTTATTTGCCCCTTATTACGCTGTTATATATTAATCTCAATGTTAAATTGAGTTGGAAAGTGGGGAGTTTGCAGTTACACATATATAGTGCGAGTAGATTATATGCAGATTTATAGAGTCATACTTTTTCTCAACCTGAGTAATTTGTCTTCCTCTTTCCTGACCTCTAATTGGCCTTTATGAATCTAATTGAAGGAAAGATGGGATGTGGTGAAAATGTGAAAACAGTCTGACATTTTTAAAAGTTCAGGTTGAATACCTAATAAACAACGTATACTTGCATGGCGCCGACATGATGCCGTTGTGGCAAAGGAGCTCAGGTGTGTTCTTGGTGCACACAGGGGTAATCTTCATCTTTTCACTGAAAATAGCAAATTAATAGAGTCTTGATGTACATTGTGTAAAAAACGCAACAATATGACAAATTGTAGGATACTTTTGTGAAGGAAGTGAAGAGGCAAATACTGCTACTAGAGTAATTATTATGTCATTCATTGGTTTTTATGGTGTTGTTGCAGGTATTGAGGTCCAACAAATCCAACCACTTTCTTTTTAGTTTAGACCAAGGACTCTCAACTCTCATTTGAGGAGGCACTGTGTGTCCCATCACTTTACTAGAAGTACTCCTTGGAAAGACATAGACTTTAATACAGTGTTTAGTAGTTGCCTCATCCTGGTGATTTTCAAGTTGCTTAACATGGTCACAAGCCATTCCTTCCAGTGGCCCAGAGAGCAGCGGGCCAGATGCTGTTTTTGTGCTTAGCTCCTCCAGCTCTTTCTGGGGCCTCTGAGCACTCTCAAGGCCAGATGCGAATGTGAAGGCTCTCCATCTCATCTGGATCCGACTCAGTCCTCCTTAAGTATGCGCTTCTCGGTGTGTCCCCTGAGGTGAACGCCGGCGAGGCGTCCTTACCAGATGCCACTACTACCTCTTCTGCTTTCTAAACTGCACAACAGGCTCCCACTGAGGCACGCTGCTACTATACAATACTTTGTGCCTTTCTTTTGGAATAGTTATGGTCTCTTTGGCCTGGCTAGTTCTATAACAGAGGACGTATAGACAATATGGCTATTGCACCTTACGTCCTCTATACACAGTGCGCGCTTTTGAAGAGGAAGGGCTTGGCTCTTCACTTTCCACCTGTTTTTGCCGTGCAGTGATGCGTTTTTCAGCTTTTCATCTAAACTTTTCCCCCACGAGTGCAGTTTTGCAGCATCTCTGTGTCCCAGACCTTCTAAAGACCATCATGCTACTGCTATTCATTAGCTGCAATGATTACATTTGTCCACTAGATGTCAGTGTTACAAGCTAGTCAGTGCGAGCGAAGAGGCTTCGCCTATACGAAAAGCCTCGCTGTGTTACGAGCATAGCCGGGGCTTCATAATCCATCACTTAGAAAAACTCATTAAGGTCTATGAGAAAAAATTCACCGTGGTTGGTTGATGTGTATTGCTTCCGGGTCACCTGGTAATATTTGTTATTAAAACATTCATTATTTTCTGTATTTTGGTTTTACATATATTGAATTATATTAATTCTATAAAATCTACACACAATTCCATTATAGAAAATCCAATTTGAAATTTCACAGTTCAAAGTTATCTTTATTGGCCCGGGTTCTCCCAGACACATCACTGGCTACTACTGCCAAGTCTGTTTTTGTTTTCCAGGGGTAGGCTTCCAAACCATGCTGTGATATAAAATATAAAAAAAGATTCAATAAAAGAACCATAAAACAGGGTCATCATTTCTGACAACACCTTAAAAGTGTTCATGTGCCTTCTCTGTGCATTCTCTGCTGCACTCTTTTACAGACGGCCGTGATTCAATGGAAAACAGCCATTTCCTCCTGTTTACTATATACTTCACATATCAGAAAACAGAAAAAGCCTCAATTTTTTTCTGTAAGAAAAGGAAATAGAATGAACGGAGGGTACACAGACCAGTTTGCATGCACACTTGGATTGTCGATAAATATAAAAAAAATATTCTCAGAGGAATTGCCAAATTGCTTGTGGTGTGTCGTCTTGTGAGACACACCACAAGTGATTTAACCTTTGAAAGTTTTTAATCACGTGTTAAGCATGTCCAAGAGAATGGCATGATAAACCTGGGAGAACATTGTTTTAGGCAACCATAAAAATACCAAGGTAATGTCACATCTTACCCGCACTGTTAATGGACTTTTTCTCCAGCGCCACTTGGATATCCAAAGATATGGTGCAAGTGCTGCTCACATTTACAAAGACATGTAGTTCCTTTTTGTCCCCTCTGTCAAAGCATTATACATAATGATTTGTCATATACAATAAGGCTCAAGAATATGCCAAATAGTTCATTTTCATAAGTGCAGCTCACTGTTTTCCTGCTTCCACTTCTGTACAGTGTCTGCCCTTCCATTCCTGTCGCTCATTTATCTCTATTGGTGGTGGCCGGTGTTGTAATCCCCCACCTCATTAAACCAGTGCTCTGTTTCTCCATTTCTCTCTCCTCTCACATCGACCAACTTCCATCTCTGGGCAGGGGCTCCTTAAAGTGGATTTTGTGACCTCACCTTGACTGCCCATCATGAATGGTTTTCTTACATCCACAAAGTTGTCATTACTGGAGTAATTTTTTCACCAATCAATATTTTTACTTTTGATTGCTTGAGATACATTTTTGTAGCTTTGCTTTAATACTTGAGTGTTGTTTACATCACGTAAATGGAGACAAACATTGTTGGACTTTTTCCGGCCGGCCACACGATACTCGTAAGATAATCGTAAGCAGCCAAAACAAGAGCTAAACCAGGACTAAATCTGGACTGACAATGGAGGACACAGTGCTTGTGAACATATGCCTCCAGCCTGAGTTTTCATTCTCCCATGACTATAAATAAGTGCTGCTAACATGTTTGCCAATGCAGAAGTACTGTTTAATACTGCATTCTTATTCACAATAAGCCGCTAGCTTAACCCCGTTAGCATCAAAGCCCGCCTGCTGCTTAAGCCCTGCTTCTGCCATTTCCACTGTGTGCCAGAGCAGGGCAGTACTTCATTCACACGTCTTAAATTTAGTGAATGTGCGCTCAGTGCGGGTGGAAGTTGCGTTTAGGCGCCGGCAGTCAGAATGCCTCATTACGCTCTTGTCTACATCATTCCGAGTAGAGGAACTGGCCGCACTGGCCCGCCATCAGAGGGAATACAGACAGCCTGGACTCATGTGTTTCTCTGAGACGTGGCTGTGCGGGAATGTACTGGACGCTGTGGTCTCTCTGGAGGGATTCAAACGTGTGCCCACAGACCGGTGTGTGGAGGGAAGCGGAAAGAAGAAGGGCAGGGGAGTTGCAGTATACGTGAATGAGGACTGGACTAACCAAATCACATCGGTACACGGGATTTGGAGCTCTAAGTATGAGGCCCAGATATTTGCCGTGGCAGCTCTTGAACACCTTGGTTTTATGTGTGTACGTCCCTCCATCAGCTGACGCCGCTGCTGCTTGTGAGCGCATCCACAGCACCTTGACCCAGATCCAGACCTGTACCCCCCGCGCTCTCATCCTGATCAGCGGATACTTTAACCACGCCTCCTTCACTGCTACTCTCCCTACTTTCACACAGTACATCACCTGTTCCACGTGGGAGAACACAGGACTATAGAGGAGCTGAGGACCTCCCTTAGTGAAAGACTGAGACACCCTCAGTGCAAGAAGGAGCGCAACTGCAGACCTTCATCCCCACTGCTGTCAGACTGTACAATCAGTCACTTCAGCTACTACTGACCTGCATTAGCACTGAAAAACCGGCCGACTATTGCCTTTTTATTGTACATAGTTATATCCGGCACAGACATTATTATTTGCACACCTGCACAATCTGAGTGATTCTATCGATGCCAAATGTGACATGTAAATTTCTCCATTGTGAGATCAGTAAAGTTTATCTTATCTTATCTTTCAACTGGTCGCCCTGGTCAGTGCATAGATACAAAGCTGTACAGCTCCTTTGCCTCATCAATTCATTTAATTTTCCATTTCAGACCATCTCTGTTCTTTCTAAAATGGACTGTTCTTCACTGTCATGGGATTTTTTAAATGAGTAATTTTTACACTACCTTTGGTCTTGCCATTTTAAAATACATTCACTGCTATCTCCATAATTGCCCTTAAACTCTCATAGATCATAATTAAATTCAATTTGAGTAAAAACCTTTGGGTAAAATAAAGTATGTCCCAGGTTTACAATGATAAAAGTACATTAAGAGATGAGGAAATTGACTTTAACATTTTTGGTGCAGTCTGCAAACATTACTATCAAGCATGACTAGATAATCATTTTTACACAAATCGTCTACTGAGACATGCCCATTTTACTTTTTGCAATTTCCTGTTTTTCTGCCCGTCCTCTCTTTTTAATTAAATCTTACTGGGCAGAATGGTTTAGGTCCATCTGAGACTTGAAATGAATTCATATTCTTTAAAACTACTATTGCTTGTTTATGGGAACTATTATTTGGCCAAACATAATCAAACAGTGTAAGATATTATGCTGGAAAGATGAATGAGCAGGTATGAACCTGGAACTTTTTATGTGCTTAGTCTCAGATGATGAATTGAATCCAGCTTTTAGTATTACTCATATCTAAGTGTTATCAGTGATGTATATATGTTTTAGACATCAATGTGTGTCTATAACAATATCCAGATGATGATATGGGAATTAATCACAATCTCCTTTAATTATGAGTCGAAACATCAAGATAACAGTTTGAAACATCTTGGCTTTGTCATAAATATGGTTGCATCAAGGTGGAAGTCCATTACAACAATAATGTTTTCCAACCTTTCATGATATGAAAAGGCGAGTTGATGAAAGGTGTGCTCGCTGTGAGAGACACTGTACTGTTCATTTCACATTAGCTCCCAGGTCCTACTCACTTAAGTCATCTCCCTTTTTAAGATATCCTTCTTCTGTTGCTATTGGAAACAAGTGGCAGATTTACCTTAGATGGCACATTTATACATAGAGGGTTGGTTTTAGATGATGTTGCCCTTTTCTTTCTGTCAGAAGTTATTGCAGAAACTGTTACACCTTCTCATCTATAGTCTCCTCACTCAGACAATTACACAGTAATTCTACTGAAGTAACTTTTATTGTCTTCTTAAGTTCTTTGTATTATTTTGTTTGCCTGATTGTGGTGCAATACATAACAAAAGCATTAATCTATATTTTTCATTTCATAATCACAGCATTAATCTAGCTCTGTTACAACTTTGTTTGACCACAGTCACTGTACCTTGTCGTATGCAATGCAAAACAAAATGTAGTTCTCTGCTGAGAGAACTGCAACAATATATTTTACCCAAACTGTGATCAAAATGGATGATTATTGGATGATTATTTTAAATTGCGTTTGGAATGTATTGTTCCTTAATACATAAGAGCAGTAGTAAAACATTTATTCATAAATGCACACAATTAAAGGTTTTCCCTGTCAAAATTATACTTACACCTCTCATTACAAAAATGTTGAACTGTCTGGTATATGTTTTATTGCACAGTAAAGCAATTGTTCACCATCAATAAGCAGTGGATTCATGTGTGCAGTCTCTTACAGGCGCACTACAGCATTTCCTTTACTGTGTCTCCTGGGATTTATGTCTCATTAAGTAAAGGTACTTTCTTCTTCTTTAATGTCTTGTGTTGTTCACTGTGTTTTGTTGTTGTTCACAGGCTAACCGGCACAACATTACCCTCACCAGTCATTTCCAGTAAGAACTGGCTGCGGATACACTTCACCTCAGACAGCAACCACAGAAGAAAAGGATTCAGTGCACAGTATCAAGGTATTTCTAAAGTCATACATTTATGTTTCACTTGGGACTAAACACTGTGGACATGATCACAGACAACTAGCACTCACCATTTCTCAGCTTTTTCTGCACAAACCATTGGTGTGGTGAAGTTTTGGACCCATTCCAATTTGTTCTCAATATTTGTCCTCTGAACGCTCACTGGAGCTGGAGAAGTGGATGCATCTTGGTCTTCCAACGCTAATGAAAAGTGGTGATGCTCACACCAGTCCACAAAGTACTGAGTCAGTCCTGTCTGCAGTGCCGTGGTCCATGATGAGTCAGGTGTTCGCAGTCATAAGAGAACCCAGCTGTTGTATCCTAAATCTGCGGAACAAGGGGGTGAAGAGGAATGGTTTGAGGACCCTCCCTTGTGGAGACCCAAATTGAAGTTATGGCCTTTTCAGTTTATTCCTCATGAGCAGCAGCCAAAGACGTCAAAGAACAGAGTTTTTTTTCTTTTCTCTCGCTCTCCCCTGGTACACAGCTGGTACAGATCGCATCGCTCACTTGTGTAAATTGATACTCTCCACTCGAGCAGTTAATCAATTAATCACAACTAATCGATAATCAAAGTGATTGTTGATTAAGGCTGTACAGTCCACTCAGTCTATTAAATTCAGATTTTTTTTAAAATGTGAACCAGTAGACTGGTGCTGCATTCATAAATAACCAGCTTTTCCAGACAAATAAGTGGAAACATGTCCCTCCTCAAGTAACATATAGTCGGGGAAGGCTCACCTGCATGGAAAATAAAAATAAAATGTAATGGAAATCCACTATTTAGTTATTTGCAAGCACAAGCAGTAATAATTATTATGCCTAGGTCCAGTCTGTGAATTCAATCACAACTGCCTTCTTCTTATTAGGAGGATTATTAGGAGGAGTTCAGTGATTAACCTCAAATGCTGGTCTTTCTGTTGTGACACCCGCAAAATACAGAAACCATTTTGAGTGGTCTATTTTTATCTAACTGTGGGGGTTGATCTGATGCACACAGGTGGACAAGACCCATAGTGTAAACTTTCAAAATCTGCCGGGGTGGTTGAGACGGGGGATGTGTCATTCTGCACAAAGCCGCCGCAATTGCTCCAGCGGTCAGAACAGATCTGGAGAAAGAGGATGTAGAATCCCGTTCTACCGTTCTAGTACATACCACAACATTTTTTATTATTTGTTTATTTCTGTTTATGACTACAATATCATCATTTGTAAATTACTTTTTGTTTCTTTGTGTACGAATTGTTCTCTGGAAATGCACTTTTCTGGCCTATCTGTGGACAGATACCATTTCAACTTCAACTTGAATGTCATGTCCTCTGTGACTTTTTTGGATACATTGATTTACATCTCTCTGTTTTACCCTCTCTCTGCAATAGTGCGTGCATGTGTTTGAAATTCATGTGTGTCTGTGTTGTGCCAAGTTAGTCTCTGTGGAATATATTGTGGTTGTAATACAGATCTGCGCACTGCCCCTGAAGGCTGCTAACAGGATAAAGCTCCTCCTTTCCTTTGCTTTCCAACCTTTTTTATCTCCACCCTTTCATATTTCTTTTAATCCTGGCTCAATTTCCCCCCACATTGGCTTATCCTTTTGGTAGAATGATTGCATTAGGGAGGAAAATACTTTTTGGTGGTGTAACATTTGTGTAAGAAGCTATGCAGAAGTGACCCATATGTTTTGAATAAATTATTGTTTTATTTTTTGCAGTTAAAAAGGCGATTGAGTTGAAGTCCCGAGGGGTGAAGATGATGCCTAGCAAAGACTCCAGTCACAAAAATGCAGTGTGTAAGTAAACTCTTGTTGCTATTTTTAAACTGTATCTGCGTCTGCACACAATGAGACTAGTAGCTTCTGTATATAGTCAAGGACACTCTCATTCCTCTTTGATAAGATAGCAGCAGTGATTTAATCTATTTTTCACATGAGGTACTTCCACTTAGGGACAATTCTGAGCCACAGTTTTGATATGTGATACAGTTTACTTTTAATAATCAATGAAATTCTACAGACAATGATAAACACAATAAATAATCCTGACAAAAAATCCTTCGTATAAGTCAAGAGGATTATATTACATTTTCTGAGCGTCATGGGCCCCACTGCTGTGATTGTTCACCTCTTTGCTATCATTTTGGATTTTCTGTTGTTTTTCACTTGTTCTTCAGATCAATTGGCCACTTTAAATAAACAAAAATGTCAAAAAACTGTCCACCACTCTCATTTTACCTGTAATGTGACTGAAAGCTGCATTATTGCATGCAGCTGATTGCATCCAAGACAATAATGGCCGCTGCCCATGGCAACGCAATCTCTGCTTGTAATTCAGGTATGTAGATTACTCCGCGAGTAGTCCGGCCACTTCGTCACAACAGTCTACGTCACTACTACTGTCATTGTGAAAGAAGCTATCGGAGTTAGCTAAGCTCAATAGACACAAATAACAATCAATCAACACATTTAAATGTTAATCGGAGAATATGTTATACACATACCCGTAGGTCTTTCTTTCCTGCTGCTGTCAGACTGTACAATGAGAACTGCTGAGCCTGTAAATGTTATTCATCTGTAAATAAGTAAATACTAAAATCATGTGCAATGTGCAATTCTGCAACTTCAGAATGTCCACTGAACAATTTCACTTTACTTTATCTACTTATGATCCTGCCCTGCCCCATAACTCTGCACTACTACATATATATATTTTTTTATTTTTTGGTATTGAAGCATTTACAGCAGCTAATGAAAAAACATAGCTACTACTTATTTTGTATTTTGCATATTTTGTGTGCTCCCTGTGTGCTCTCACTACTGTCCTGTATGTGCGCTGCAACATCGAAATTTCCCCACCGTGGGACGAATAATCTTATGTTATTTTATCTTATCTCTCCACTGCCTTCTCCTTCATGTAGCTATGGAGTTTGAATGTTTCGTCCTGGACAGTGGCTCTCACGCTCACTAGTTCTCAGGTCATCTGCCTCTTTATATATAAATATATATCAAAAAACAATTGTATTCTAGCTCACTCCTACTTAGGAATTGATAATACTTTGCAGTGAAAACCTTGTAATATTATACAGATATGTTTTTGTAAAGTCCCACTTAACCTCAAATTTTGTTCTATTCATCATCTATTACTAAATTTGAGATTCCCCTCTCATCCCCAGCCCACAAACATACTTTTGTTATAGCTATATGTTTTCCTTACACCAGAATACCTTTATGGAGCTGCTTTATTGTGATGGGTGTCAGACATGACTAAAAATCCCCATCTCTCAGAGCG
Source organism: Pomatoschistus microps (assembly GCA_029875035.1). Classification (NCBI taxonomy): domain Eukaryota; kingdom Metazoa; phylum Chordata; class Actinopteri; order Gobiiformes; family Gobiidae; genus Pomatoschistus; species Pomatoschistus microps. The sequence goes on along the minus strand of JAPMNZ010938620.1, from coordinate 891 downwards.
TAAGTGGTTGAATCTAGCTGTGCTCCATAATGTAATGTGTGGTTTAGTGACTCACTCGTCTTTTTGTTGGCTGCTGTTGTGTCTCCCAGAGGACTCTATCCATTTCAGCCCATTTATTTTCACTTCTAATTTTCCAAAAGACATACACGTTGCATTACACTTTGTCTTGGAGAGCTGGAAATACACCCACAATATTGTAGTCATGCGTTTGGAGGCACTGCCATCAGAGGTTAATGGGTATATTTATAGACATGTTATTTTGTAAGCAAGAATCAATAACACAGGCATTTATGGAATAATATGGTAAAACATGAACATTTTAAGGCCATTATTCTAGACCTTTTTCTCATGTGGTGGTGGCTGTTTGGGTGTAGTTTGAATAATAAACCTAAAGTTAGACTTTCTATATCAAGCCCTTGAACAAGTTACAATATTTAATGATTTACAGTGTTAAAGAAGACATATTATACAAATGGGGTTTCTTGAGGTTTTAACCATGCTATAACATAAACAAAAAGACCTGGAGCTGTTTTTAGATTATTCCACACTTTGATCAGGCACAAACATGTAACTCCCCATTCTGTCTCAAAGCTCTCGTCTTAGTCCTGTAATAGAATGATATAATTGTACCACTATGACATCACCCCCTTTAAAACAATAGTTATTCCCATAAATTAGTTTTGGCAACGCAACCCATTTTTTAATGTATGTTTAAAATTAGTCATATATTTTATTTGACATTCGAAAATATGACATTATACAATTTTGGACAGTAAAAATCAGCATTCTCCTTTTTATTGGCTTACATAATGCACAATACTTCTCCTTTCACATAAGATAAGCTGTTTTTACTTTAACAGGTCAAACAAGAGTAAGTTTAGAAAAAAAAAA
>JAPMNZ010938614.1:0-11476 GCA_029875035.1 Pomatoschistus microps | reverse complement strand
CAGAAAGGCCCTGGTCTGACCGGGATTTGAACCCAGGACCTTCTTGCTGAGAGGCGAGAGTGCTATCCACTCAGCCACCGTGCCGCCCATTTAAGCAGTAGAAGCATTTTGAAATAAGGCTGTAACATAACAAAATGTGAAAACATTGAAGTGCTGTGAATACTTTACGGATGCACTGTATGTCAAAAGTCCAAAATGTGTTGTGAGAGGAGTCACCTGTAGGGCCGCAGCACTTTGAAGTAGTCTGGGGCGTTGGAGCTGCTCCTCACCATCTTCAACAGTTTTATGCCTTTATGAGAAACAGACAGCACCTGCACACCTGTCCCTACACTCCCCTGGAACATCCCAAAGCATTCAGGTCACAGTCCATGATTCATGTAACGTCATATTTCATAAACATTATTATAAACTCACAGAAGCTGGGAACAGTCTGGAAAAATAGATCTCCCAAGAGTCTTTCGCCATGGTAACCACCTTTTTCTTTACATTGTCATCATGCTTTTCCAGAGGCTGATCTATCTTGTGGTCAGCTTTTGAGGGAAAAGGAAAGACAACATTATGAAAATGTATACATTTCATTGAATGAATGCACAAAAATAAACGGTTCATACCAAAAAGAGCTCTCATCTTTAGCCTTTCCTCTTGGGTGATGCGAATGCAGGCCTCTGATTGAGTATCATGCACAATCTGTGTACAAATAGATATTAAGAAAGCATATCGTGTACATATTATTATTATTATGGTATAATAATACAATAAATAATGGAATATTTACCTGTCTAAATAATAAGTCCAAAACCAGAGGATTGTTGAATGACTCTTTAGGATAAAACACCTACAGAAAAATGTAGCTGAATTCAAAGATGTTTGTTGAAATAACCTGCTTTTTATGTAAAATACAGTATAAGAGCAACACCTCTTTCCTCATGTAGAGTTTCCATGGTACATTGGTATAAGTGTAATAATCCTCGCTGGTCCGGCTGTGGAGTTGAGTCTGAATGGGTTCTGGTTCTATGGGCAGCTCTCTGGAGACTTGACAAAAAGATGTACATTGCAGAATGTGCTTATTGCTTTTTCCTGGTGATAGAATACAATACAAAAGAGCTTGCACAATGTAAAGAGATATTAATAGCTGCATAGACCCACAGTGGAACATCAGTGATCAATGGCATATTTCCCCAGAGGACAGTATTTCAAACTCCATGATCCCAGATGGATAAAAGTCTGTTTTTAACCTGACCCTCACGCACCTGGTGGAGGGGTGGAACTAACAGTAGAGCTTCCATTAATGCTAGTATTGATTGATTTTGTAGCTTTCAAGTCATTTTCTTTTGGTTGAACAGGTGATGGTTTTCTTGCCGTCTAAAGGAAATCAAATGTTAGTCTTTACACCAATACCTATGAGCAGGTAACTGTGAATTAAAGGGAATATACTGGTTGCGGTGGGTTTGTCATTTGGTCTCTAAGGATCTCCATGGCTTCATCATGAGGGTCTGTCTTCTTTGAAAAAATCTTACCGTCCCCTTTTCTAAAAAAAATCACACATACAAAAATAAATTGAAATCAGAAAAACAAGAACCTTTTAACATGTGTATTTATGCAGCTGTTGCGAGGCTGACCCAGAGGAGGATGTGGAGCCTGCTGGCTGATGCTGTTTGACGATGTCTTTGATGTCATGACTGGGCTCTGTGCGCTCTGTGGTACAAGCACCGGAGCGCACCTCATCTTCAGGAGGCAAACAACGTGTCGGGCCTGATCAAAGATTATTTCAGCTTTGCTCAAATCATTCAATGCTAGAAATAACTAGGACTAGACATACTTGTCCTCCTAGAAGGCGACCCTTCCCCGTGTTTTGTCTGCAAACATCAAAGAGTAAAAGAGTCATGGATATCATAAGGACAACTGCATTGTGGTTTAATAATGTTTACTGACAGGGCTAGTTGCATGCGAGCGCTGCGGAGAGTATGTGTGGTGGTGCGTGGGAGGGGACTGAGGAGCCGGTGTAGATGGAGGGAACGATGACAACATTTGTTGCTGAATAGCCAAAGCCTGCATAGTCATCTGCTGAGCCTTCACCAGAGAGAATCATATAATAAATCAAAGGAACAGGTACTATGCATTTCCTTTTAGAGCAGGTCTATACATAAAGATCTCTACTGGATACCAAGAACAACATTTGTGCCCCGTATTCCATCCATTAATAATAATAATAATAATAATACATTTTATTTAAAAGCGCCTTTCAAAACACCCAAGGACACTGTACAGGCATAATAAAAACATTAAAAACAGGATAAACAGAATAAAACAGTAGTCAAGCAGTGAGGTACGGTGCTAGAGGACCCCAAGGCTAGGTCACACCAACTTAGCATTGTTATTTTAGTTTTTGGTAACGGCTACATACCAGGATAATAGCTTGCTGATTGATGATGGCTTGCTGTTGTTGCGTCAGCACTGTTTGTTCTGGTGCAAAATAAACACATTTATAATAAAAAAAACAAAAGCGACATAAAGAGAAAAACATCTGCCACGTGGGAGTCTAGTCTTAAATACCTAAGTCAAATATCAAACTTTTTTGCTCTGGTGGTTATGGCCAACTACTAAAGTATGTCCTTGAAAACTATCTATTTTCCTACCTGGCTTGAAAAAAATTATATGTAGATTATTGAAGAGTGCTGATGGGCTCTTTATGCCATGCTAGTTTATGTCATCCATAGACTAGCATGTTAAAGTTTATAAAGACAATAGTGTTAGTCTGACAGTAACTTTGAAAAACTAGAATCACTTCAGGACGCCATCAGGCCAAACATGCAGACACTGTGGGTACTTGTACCTGACACCCCTGTCATCACAGGCAACCCAGACACTAAATCTGAGGAGGGGAGGGTCCCCATCCCTGACAGCTCAGCCACACTACTGACATCAGTGCCCAGAGCTGTTGCTGAGGGGGAGGCACGGGTCAGGGAGGAGGAGGGGGCCACGTGCGAGGGAGGGGAGTCTGGACGGACAGTTCTCTGGCGAATAGACTGTGGCCGGTTGTACTGGTGGAACTGAGGCGGTTCTGGCTCTGGCTCTGGCGGCTGGTGCTGTTGCTGGTGATATTGTTCGTGATGGTGGTGGTGGGAGGGGATGGGCATGGTGGGAATGGGTGGCATCATTCCTCCTGCTACAGGGAGCACTGGCACAGCTTGAGGACCCACAGGTAACAACTTAACATTAGTGGTCAGTTATTAATAGATTTTATAAAAATCTGATTCATGATGAACATCGTCAAAATAATTTGAATCCTTACTCAAACTACAAAAAGGTAGATATAACAATAACAAATTAAATGTGTGTTTTTATGTTTCCAAGAATGGTTCATAGAACAGTCCCTTCACTTTAAAAGCAAATTCACCACTGAACGAATTCAACCAGTGCACATTCACATTGTGTTCACCGTCACACAATGTGGATGAGTACTTTGTCCAAAGTGTGAACACATTCTTTAAAACTGCTCATCTACATACAACATTTGTAAAATAAACAGTGATCCAGTGATACGACTGGATCTCTGAAGTCAGGGGATAAAGGAGATAGACAATGACAGATCCCATGGGCCAAGGTTAAATGAGTCATCTGTGGTTACAGAGAATGACTGGCCATTCATTATTCATGTGGCCAGACTGCTCATTACAGCCTCTAAGTGACGGATAAAGTTTGGCCAGCTGTATAACTGCTACATTACACCAAATACAACACTTCTCGTTGAGTGTCTCTAGATAGCTAACATTTCACTACATTTTATAGTTCAGTTAATATAATCTAAGACTAATAACGCTGTGAAGGTTACGAGAACTTAAATTGTTTTACATTACATAAAGATAGATGAATATTTTAGTACAGTAGGAAAACTATATGCGTTTACCTCCAGGATGGATTCCTGGTGGGTACGGCCGGCTGGGTGCTCTGGTTCCTCTTTCCTCCTCTGTGATGCCAATGCCCCCTCCTCCCTTCATTCTCGATGACAAAGATCTTTCCATGTCCTGAATAACACACAGGTATTGCATAAGGTCCAAAGGCTGAGACTCTGCTATTTTTAAAAGTACTTAACAATAGTTATTCAAGTGACGTTCAAATTGTGCTCTACAAAGACACCTGAACTGACATGATTACAATAATTGTTTAACAGTGGTTAAAAATAATAATAATAATGATAATACTCCTGTACAATATAAATATAGGTTAAAACATTACAGCAAGAAAAAAGCTCAATTTGTGATGATTCTATTACATACTTTAGGTATTTGGCCGTCAAACAACAGGAGCAAAAAAACCTACTTTGTATTTCAATGCAATGCATCACATCAATCGTTTACTTACAATAATTCTCTATACATTTGATGTCATTTAATTTCAAAAGTCTTCAAAAATAGATCCATAAACAGCTCGTGGGCCCTTCCTACGTCCTTCATATTTGTTGGATTTAAAACACTGTCGACAGTTTAAGCTCGGTAACCCGATCATCCCTCTAAGTGGGCGATAAAGTCTGCTCCATTCATACACCTACACAGGCAGGTCACATGGCCAGCCGTCCATCATCTCTTTACTCATTCACATACAGGCAGCTTAACTTGATAGGGCAAAAAGCCATTACAAAAATATCTGGTATAATCACTACAGCTGGTTTAGTGACACAACACCAGGCTGATACAACTAAGACTTAATGACAGCAATGAAAAAAAAAATGCTTGTGTAATTTTTGCGTTCCAAAGTTTTAGTTGTTGAGCTATAGAGATGGGAAGTGTTTGTGTTCCGGAAATTGGAATGTTGTGTGTTGTTTTATAGATCCATGGTTTTTCCTCAGGCTTCTGATAATAATTCTAAATGTATGAACGCCGGCTTAGGGCTGATCAGCTAAGTGGTGAATAATGACCACAAGTCAGAGCTGCACCCAAATTATAATACAGTTTATATGAAATTGAGTTATTCTGTTCCATCCGTTTCAGAGATACATATTTGTTATTATGGTGAGTATCTCTATGAAGGAATGGGTTTTGTACAAGAGATGACAGTTTACCATTGCCCTGAACATTATTATACTATACATTTTAAACACTTAATTTGAGGATATTTTCTTTTTTGTTAAAACATGGCTAGGTTGCTATGATAATGATTCAAATGTATCGAGTCAATATTCAAATGAATAAAAACAAAATACAGTTTCTTTATTCATTGTTCACACTGTAAACCTTGGCAAGTATAGTACAGTATACTTGAAAAAACCTTGGAAATAAATTGCACGTTAACTTTACTTGAATTCCTCGAGTACAGTTTTAACATGATGTTGCCAAGTGAACTCAATTGATTGCAATTAAGTTTGACTGTGATAACAAGTTATTCTTATATCAGAAAGGTCCAACTCCTACTGAGATTCAAACTCAGATTCTTCTTGCCTAGAAGCAACCCTGCTTACAAGATACATACAATTTTTAACACTGTACATGTTCAAAATATCATAAGTGTGGCTTACGTGAACAGAGATAGCTCAATTCAAAGTGGTAAAGCCAAACGTTGAATAAACTAACAATAAACTAGTAATATTTACTTACAGGGAAAAATCAAATAAAAATATTTTTGATATCTGAAGTAAGGTTGAAGTTAGGGTTTACAGTGCACAAAGTTCACTGAACTAAGTGTCTTAGCTCAGTAAGATATCAGAATGTTTTTTTACTTAACCCTAACTCTAATGATGTTACTGTAATTGTAAATTTCTCCATTGCGAGATCAGTAAATTTTTATCTTAACCATCCATTTTCTTCCACTTCATCCTTTGGTGGGTTGCAGGGGCAGCAATCTAAGCAGAGACGCCCAGGCCTCCCTCCCACACACATTTCCTCCAGCTCATCCGGGGGCGTTCCCAGGCCAGCGAGAGATATAGTCCCTCAAGCTTGTCCTGGATCTTCCCCTGGCCTGCTCCCGGTGGGAGGAACACCTCCCCAGGTTGGCGTCCAGGAGGCATCCGGAACAGATGCCCGAGCCACCTTACCTGGTTCTTCTCGACGTGGAGAAGCAGAGGCTCTACTCCGAGCTCCTCTCGTGTGACTGAGCTCCTCAACCTATCTCTGAAGGAACGCCCAGCCACTCTGCGGAGGAAGCTCATTTCAGCCGCTTGTATCTGCGATCTTGTCCTTTGCTCATGACCATGGGTGAGGGAGGGGACAAAGATTGACCGGTAAATCGAGAGTTTTATCTTTCGGCTCAGCTCCCTCTTCACCACAACGGTCCGATACAGCAACGGTCACTGCGCACGCTGCACCGATCCGGCTGTCAATCTCACGCTCCATCCTTCCCTCTCTCGTGGACAAGATCCCGATATACTTGAACTCCTCCACTTGAGGAAGGACATCTGTACCCACTTGGAGAGGGCAAGGCACCTTTTTCCGATCGAGCACCATGACCTTAAATTTGGAGGTGCTGATTCTCATCCCAGCCGCTTGACATTCGGATGAAAACCGTCCCAGTGCATGTTGCAGGTCCTGGTTTGTTGGAGCCAACAGGACAACATTGTCCGCAAACAGCAGAGATTAAATCCTGTGGTCTCCGAACCGGACCCCATCCGACCCCTGGCTGCGCCTATAAATTCTGTCCATAAAGACAGTGAACCGAACCGAGAACCGACCTTGGCAGAGGCCAACATGCACTGGGATGGTCTGCCCATCGAGATGAGCTCCCTCAGCTGTTTATGATGTAATGCAAACCTGCGCATGCGCTTCTCACAGCAGCCGAACCAATCCAAGATTGCAGTCCGTGACTTGTATAAAAAGTTTAAATATGAACGAATAAAGACACTAATGTCACTTTTAATGCAATTTGAGGTGAGATGTTGATGGTTCCATGTTGTTATATGGGGGTTTTAAGAATCAAAGTTTTGTGTAAAGTTTGGTTTAACTGCTCCTGTGAAACGAGTTAGTCACAGGACACGTCATCGGCCTACATCATTTTACTGATGTAGGCCGCAGCTCAACTTGACAGGAAAGGTGCATCTATCACACAATAGCAGTGTGGTTTCACTGGAGCAGTTAAATCTAACGTTGATTCTTAAAACCCACATATACTGTAACAACATGGAACCATCAACATCTCGCCTCAAATTGTATTAAAAGTGACATTTGTGTCTTTATTTCTTCGTTTTTAAACTTTTTACACAACTCACAGACTGTATGTCCACCATCTTGGATTGCTTTGTTTGCATTACATCATAAACAGCTGAGGGGGCTCATCTCGATTGGCAGACCAACTCGACAGAACACGGTTAAACACCTTCTCCAAAACCACAAGTGGACAGGTTGGGCGAACTCCCATGATCTCTCGAGTATCCAAATGGAGAGTATAGAGCTGGTTTTATCTTATCTTAAAATGCAACAAAATGCAAAACATTTCATGCAATTGCCTAACTTAAAATGCCTTCATTCTAAGTTAAGCAGCACAGTGGCTGAGTGGATAGCACTTTCTGAGTGGAGTTTGCACATGCACAATAGGCATGAATGTAAATGAGAGAGTGAATGGATGGTGTTGATTGGAGTCTTTAATGCGCCAGTGTGTTCGGCCACTCGCCTCCATCATCACTGCGTGAATGATTGGAACAAAATCTGAACTCTGAACATTGCAAAGCACTTTGGGTGACCTTGGTCTGTAAAATGCGCGATATAAATAAACATTCTTTACTTCAAACCCTTCATATTTGTATTTTTCAAAACTCCCATAGGGAGGATAAAGTGCGCTACTTAGGATGCATTTTCCAAAAGACTCAAACTACTGAAAGACTGAAAACTAAAATGTGTACTCACTGCACTACTGTCAGACAAAACAGGGTCAAACAGAGAGTCCAAATAACGGTCCATGCCTTTTTGCGTTTGACCATCACTGAAGCCATCAGACTCTGTAAAAATTACACATATAACTGTTATTCTTGTCTTGTTTACCCTGAAAACTCCAATGTTGGCCGATAGGGTTATTTCTGTCCTACCATGGCTATAGTAACCATCAGAATCAGGGAGACTGCAAGCTGGTCTGCTCCCTCCTTGGGCTGAGAACGGCGACATCTCATCGTCTGAGTCAAAGCCACTGCCGACCATAGCTCTGAAAGGTTACAAATATCATTCACATTTTCAACATGTACATTTATGTTCTGTTGATATCCTTGGTCAGGGTTCCTACAAGTTTCTGCGTGTCAAATTCATGTATTTTTCAGACCATATTAGGACCATTTATAAAACAATTTAATAACGGTCACAGCCTATTTCACGTACTGTGATGGGACACCTCTGGGAATACCAGGTGCTACAGTGGGGCTGTAAAATGCCAAACTGTGGTTGTGTCCATAGGCAAGTCACCCCCATTGCTGAGAAAGAGTTGGCATTATTGCGTGAATTATTTATCACCACTGTGTGAATGAAAATTTTTACGAGAATGTGATACACACACTGCACAAATGTTAAAACCCAGATATAAAAAAAAATCAAGACTTTATCACCTTTTTTTCAATGTATTATTTCCAAGTTCATAAATTCATAAAAGACATTTTAAGACCCTGTAGGAACCCTGCTTAATGTGGCGTCTGCTTACAGTCCTGCATTTGCTCTGACTTTCGTTGGGTCATCTGAGCTGATTATGAAGTAACTCTTTTGCTTCGGAAAGTGAGAAGGAAGCTCCAAGTCTGCGATCATGTCCATCACGTAATCATGGCCCGCCAACTCAACCCATTGACCATGCTCCTTCATCAAGATGGAGCTCCCCTTGCACCAATCACTCACGCCTCTATAACAGCATGGAATTCAAAAATCATGCACAAATAATTACTCTATACACTTTTTAGAATCGTTACCTGTGTCTCAAAATGTTTCCTGCCAAATCCTCTCCACTGGTCCACGAGTGTACTGGACATAAAAATGACCCTCCTGTAACAAAATAAAAATAGGTATGCTTTAGCTAACTTTAGATTTTTTTATTCTGTCCCTGGGCCTTTTACATTTACTGTTCTAAACATATTCACTCTTAAGAAATTTACTGCACTACAACCACAAGGTATTTTTGCTTTTTAAAATATAACCTACTGGGGGAAAAGCATAAAGGGCAAAAATAATAATTGAAAATTGAATTTAAAAAGTAACTTATTCATTTTAACTGTGCCATATTATGCTAATATTACTAGTATGTACTGTAAGTACTCTCTATCATCATGGTGTTTACATTATGATATTGTCCAGAGATAAGCCATAAGGATTGATCGATCAATCCAATTATTTTGCTTTCCAATGTGTGGGACGATGCGGTTTCCAAATTTCAAGTGTTTTGACATGTGGAGCTCAAAAGCAGAGAGCAATAAGCCCACATCACCTGATCCTGACAGGCCATTAATATTGAATTACTTTGTAGAGTAACTGATACCTGCATTATGTGCGTGTGGCATTCAGAGAACCAGAGGTGGAAAAGGCTGTTTACTCAATATGATATGACAAAATAGAATAACCGCACACCTCCATTGTTCTCATAAAGTAATTGAGCCTTGCCGAACCTTTTAAATAGTCATAAATTATTATTTTGTTTCGCTGGCGTGGCTCACCATCAAAGCAGTGTAGGTGAAGAGCCAGGTTGGCCTTCTTCCTATTGGCGGTCCACTCCAGCAGGGCCAGCGGGTATGTCCGGGCCGTTTCTGTCCCGTCTCCACAACTGAGCTGAGTCTTGTGTCCACCCTGAATCAACCTGTGCTGCAACATGGCCTGGTATCCGGCTGGAGCGTGGTCAGACACAAACCTGGTGAGAAAAATATGTAATAGATCAAAATAAGATTAAAAGATGCTTTATTTGTCCCACAGTGGGGACCGTGTTGTAAGTCACAGAACAGTAGGAATGAGTAGCACACAGCTTCTCATNGTCCCACAGTGGGGACCGTGTTATAAGTCACAGAACAGTAGGAATGAGTAGCACACAGCTTCTCATTCCCACTGATAAACAAACAATAAAATCTGTAACTTTAGCCGAAAAATAAAGCAAGTATAAAATCTCTAGCTTTAGCATATTGGATAAGGAAGAATAAAGTACTAAATCTCTGACTTAAGCATAATAAAAAAGTAAGAATAAAAGTACATTATTAAAAGTATATTACTGTATATTCTAGAGCAAGAAATATAAAGTTGTACATGTTGCTGGGATACATGTAGCATGAGGGTCTAGGACTAATTGACTCAGTATAGTGACTGTGGACACATGTGAGTCTATATTGCACATTCTGACATAAGTAATATCTAGTTGTATATCAGCTTAAAATAATATATGAATCCTCCTACTTGAGCAAATATTTGTCCATTTTGGGGGACGGAGGGAAGCAACACACACATCCCAGTAGGAGCAGCCAGCCTCTCTCAGCGTTGTCTTGGTTGCCGTTTCTCCAAACTTGATTGACCACTTGGGCAAAGATCTCGTCGCGGAGACCAGGCAAGATAATGCCTTTTTGAATGATGAAATTCCCAAACATATTTTCTTGTGCTCCATTTAGATGAGGGTCCCCCATGAACCGTAAGACCTATATGGGAAGGAGCAAGGAGAAGAAAACATAAGACCACAAAGCATCCATTCAGAATGCACAGCAGCAAAGTAGAAATGACCAAATGTAGAAGATTAGCTTGAGAAATTCTGTAATAAAAAAAGAAGTTCAAACATGTGATAAGAAAAGGCAATATTACCATAATAAAAATCTGGAGAGCGTCTTCTTTAAGATCCTCTTCTACTCGGGTTAAAGGATCGTCTAATGGAGCCATCAGCATCCCAAACTTTGGTTGCTGGAGTAGGAATCATTGCATGAAACACACATAACATTTTGTGTTGATAGCATCATTCCCACAAAGACAGTGACTATATATCCGAACAATAAGCCATGGATTTCCAAAGATCTGAAGCAGACATTAAACAAGAAAAGAGTATTTTTCACTGATACAGATCTTGAGAAGAGAGAGGTTAATAAGGAAGTAAAACATGCCATCAAAAAGGCTCAGGAAAACTATAAGAACAAGGTAGAGCTCTCTTTTACTCAGGGCAATCTCCAGGCTGCTTGGCAGGGACCTAAGAACATGTTGGCTGTAAATACAGTTTCTTGTGGACGTAAGCCCATTGAGATTGATGGTCACATTGCTACATCTCTTCTAAATGACCTGAACCTCTTCTTCACTTCAAAGGGACAACTCCACTGAACTCTCTGAGGTGGTCTCCACCTTACTGCCCAGGGGAACACCTCTCACCATCAGTGAGGAAGAGGTGGTGCGCTCCCTGAAAAGGACTAAAATCAACACTGCTCCAGGTCATGATAACATCTGTGTGAGGAAGGGGTCTTTAAGCTACTCTTCCAGAGCTCCATAAACAACAGCACAGTGCCGGATGTCTGGAAGCAGTCTACAGTGATCCCAGTCCCTAAAAGAGGAACTACAAAGGTCCTCAAGGA
>JAPMNZ010938608.1:0-11558 GCA_029875035.1 Pomatoschistus microps | reverse complement strand
ACAAAGATCAGACAGGTACATATCAACTAGTCTAAGGTAAGGTAAGAACATATGTCAGTATGTAAAAACGGTGAACTATTCCTTTAAAGGAGACGTGTTGGGCGGGATCGTCATACATATTTGAAACAATTGAGATCTTAAAATTAGGTTCAGAGACCTCACACTGACCTTGGCTTGAATGTTAGTGAAAAGGCCAATCCAAGTCAAGTCAATACATTGCAATTTTAGTAAAAATCACAAGTGCCGATGATCAGTGGAAGAGAAAAAATGGGCAAAGTTATAGCAATGGTGTCTTGGATTCAGGAGAATAAAGATTGCTCAAAAACGTTGTAGATATTACAGAACAAAGACATTATGGCTTCAGAAAAGGGCCAAAATGAATGCTATTATTGTAGTTTAGATACATAAATATACTGCTAAAGTACCAGTAAAGCTCAGAGTTGAGGGTAAAATCAAACACCACTGCTTTGAACTGGACAAAGTCAACATTTCCAAACAAGCTCTATAGTGTCCCAACCCTCAAAAGGAAACTCAGTCATTGGCTAAAACAACACAAATGTTGACAAAACGTTTACTTTGACACATTTTTGTTTGTAGTTTGTCCTTTTTTCACCTCATCAATGAGCTCGAAGCAGATATGTCAAAACACACCCACACTTAAGTCCTGCTGATATTGATTTCACGACAAAGGTAACGTCAGTCTGGTTTGAAGACGCCATTCTGTGCTTTAGTCTGCGCTATAGTTAGAATCTATGCCAACTATCGATCATTATTGTCCATTTTCAGGCCATTAAAGCCGGGGGGCCTGGTTTTCAAAGGAGGAAGTATACATTGAATAATATCAAACGCATTACAGTCCATCATAAACTCTGGAAATGTGCTGAGTGTATATATTGTTTTGCTTCTGTCAAAAGATTTAGATCAAAATCTCCCAAACAGCCAATCAGCTTTCAGCCTATTGTGTCAAATAGTGACTCACAAAGCTCTTCCTCACAAGTTTAAATTCTCTCAAATTTTGTATGTTTCTTCTGAAAAACAAAACAGAGCTTGCCAATTTCTCAATGACATATTAATAAGCGCTGGCAGCAAGTTACAGTTAAATTCACTTTTGTTTTGTCTCTAATCGATGATAACATAACATCCATGAGAAACTCTTTTCGAATCAGACTAGGATACTAAGTTTAATGTTTGCCTCATGAAATTGTTACTGCCTTGTCAGGAATGCTCCAGAGTCTGGTATGAACCAATCTATCTTTCACAAGCTGTATTCACACTGCAGACCTGTGCTTTTGGACACGTATTGAAATGCCATGTCAACCCGAGACAACGGTTGGAAAAGTTGCCGTGCTGTTTGGACCTGTGTCGTCTTTGTCGGGAAAACAGGATCAAAATGAAAGGATCAAAACAAACTGTCTATTTCTAAAGTTACAGAGCACACAGGACCCCAGATGGTATGAGCTTCTCTTGTTGCATTATGTCTCAATATTTACATTTACTTGTGTGTAGTTTTCTAACATTCTTCCCCAGGGTAAACACCAGATTGCCGTAGCAACACGTTAGTTTGTGTCTGCCCCTGCTACGGCAAGTAGGTAACCCCGTAGTAACAATTTCTCATGAGGATTTTGGCTTCTATATGGCCGCTTTTTAAACTGGCTTCTTTCCACATGCGGCTATGGGAGACCTCAGATCTCAGTCTACTTCTACAGTCTATGTCTTGATCACACCTCGACAAGTCGGGTTTAGAGGCAAACCGTTTGGACAAGCCAGCTCATGTTGCTCTGTGTGTAAGACGGCAGCCGTAGAATTGGATACAAACGGACAATGCTAATGCTGGAGCTCAATGAAGCCCCACAGGAAAGTGCTCATGGATGATGTTTTGCTCCAACTTGCTCTTGGCGCCAATGGACTTACATTGAAAAGGAAACTCCACTTGCTCAGTACATGCCATTTTTGGTCTTAAAAATGTGTTGTTTAGTGCTCTCTATGGTTTTAGTTTTAAATTCCAAATATGAGCCATAATCAGATGCCTTAGCAACCATGTTAGCAATATGTTAGTTTGCATCTGCCCCTGTTATGTCGTAAAGCTAATCCCATCCGGACAAATGCCCATATAAGGAAACTGGCTCCAGCTCGCTTGTTCAAATGTACGTCTTCCACATGGGTGACGTCAGCATTCGGTCATTTCACTCCTAACATACAGCTCACAGCAGCAAACCAGAGTTTTTGACCAGTGAGCCTTCCTGTTCACTTCCAGAGGTTTCTGTCTGGTCGCTTGCCTGTTTTTAATTTACTTCTTTGATATAATTACAACCTGGAAAATGTTGCAGGCCCTTCCACTCAGCTATTGTGTCTCTTTCTCTTTGTTGAATCTCTGTTCAAACCAAGCGCGTAGCCAAAGAGCCCTTCTAGTGTGTCTAATATTTGCATGGTCTTGCATAGTTTTTCCAATGTGGTTTTACTTCAAATGGCAATAAATTCTTGTATCTTGCATATTAGCCTGGCTGTTTCTTACCCCAAGCACTTGATAAAAACATCCTGCTAAAAGTGATCAAGCTCCACAACACATCAATCGTTTAATCAATCAATTTAAACTTGTCTTTAAACTCTGTTTTAGTTCCCTTTTCTCGTGTAAACGCATTGAACAAGTCCTCAATATAAATCCTACCACATGAATACTGTACTAACCAAATCGATTTCTACTTATTTCAAGGGATGGACAGCCACACATTTCAGCCTGATACGGCATATGTTGAAGCAAATCTTGTCCTTTAGATCAATGAAAACAATATATTCAAATCAATAAACCGCAAGCAAGGATTGTGATGCTTATAGTAGTGGACCGTGATGAGTTTTACTTCTGGATAAGACTGAAAAAAGCCAAATATTCAATAAGCAAGAGACACATGCACTTCTCCAGCTCTGCCCTGGTAGTCTCAAAGCAATCCTGCGGCGACAAAGCAACGCAACTACAAGGAAACGGCTCAATGGAAGAATTGACTAGCACGCGTTACAAAATATGCATTAATTCCCACATGGCCTCACATTTTGACACTGTCTTAAACTAATAACCAAACTTTTTTTTTTTCAGGAAACACAAAAAACTTTGAAATCATACAGATACACACACTCTCTTGACATAGCATTCCCACTATCTTACAGAGCTGTATCACATGATCTGTTGAACTGAAGGTGTAGGCCTCTGTGCCATAGGTGGCCAGCAGCATGAGAAGAGGATGAGGAGGAGGGAGAAAATGAAATTTAGCAAAACCATTGACTTCCGAACACATGCTACTGTCATATTTAGGTCTTTTTAAAAATGAATGAAATGAAAATATATATTGCTTTAGCTACATCTTTTTAGGTAAATGAATTGTATTGAGTGAATCACATTAATATATAATAAGAAAATTAAGGTGGACACTCAAACACTCAAATATAATGATAGAGTGAGGCGGAATGGAGATGGAGATGGAGATGGATCAGATTCTAAAACAAAAACCAACAAAATGACATATCGATGGAATCCAGAGAAAATCAGCGATGATTGTCAAATGCAAGAGCTCTGTATGGTGCACACTTTTGCGAATGTATTCCAATTTTACTGCAAATGGCAAATAAATTGAGTCTTGAATCTTATATAAATACTAAGAATCAATATAGTTCTAGCCCTATGCTCACCACACTCATTTAAGCAAATATCAAATATGCAATTTTACAATGATTCTACATAAGAACTCTTTTGTATTATATTCATTGTTCTCAAAAGTAGGGATTATCCAATTAAATCAATTCAATTCAAGGCATTTTAGCATAACCCTTAATCACAACAGCAGTTTTCTATAGTCTCGGGGGGACTTTATAAAGATTCATCAACAACGAATCAGAGAATCGAACCGTTTTATATAATCACCATGGGCATACTATTGCAACTAA
The DNA here is from genome assembly GCA_029875035.1 of Pomatoschistus microps. NCBI lineage: Eukaryota > Metazoa > Chordata > Actinopteri > Gobiiformes > Gobiidae > Pomatoschistus > Pomatoschistus microps. The sequence continues at coordinate 7,625 of JAPMNZ010938608.1, read as the reverse complement.
CAATTATGAAACTTAAAATAATAATATGTCCTTCGCCTTTATGCAAATCCACGTTGAAGTATTCAGAATGCATTAACTCTGATTGAAAAAAACGTCCCATTAGTCAATACACTAATCTATATCCAGTATCATTTTAATCAACTCCATCTCCCCATCACAACAAACAACACAACACAATCCCGGAGCACCACTGGCCCCACATACGCGCTCTCTCCCCCTCACCTGCGTCATGAGGCGGTCCGCTCCAGTATCCTCCTCGTCTTTAAAGATGATATCTGTATTATAATTCGGCGTCAGCTCTTTGAACCTGTCTGAACTCCTTGTGATCTTTCCCTCCGGCCTCCCGCTCGCCCCCAGCGTCTTCTCAGCCACGATGGGACTGAAGTGCTTGTAGGCCAGCGGCACCAGCTTCTTGGGGGGCCTCCTCTTCCCGTACGCCCGCCCGGGACCGCAGCTCTCCGCAGCAGGTGCCATGCAGACGACGAGCGCGCCTAGGAGCAGGGAAAGCGCCGAGACCCGCATGGATGGATGGGACTTGGAAAGGGAACGGGGCTCACATGCTGTTTAATAAGATGTCCAATTGAGGCGGCTTTTTTTGGGTTGCTTTTACGCACGGGCTTTACGCGCGGGTCAGCTCATGTTGCTTGGTGCGCAAAGCAAAGCGAAGTAAAGTCCACACACCGGCGTAAAATAAACAGGTTCAAAGTTCCAAACCAGCGGCGAGGGGAGGGGTGGATGTCTGTGACTGACTGCGCTTTTTCTCTCGAGGTTTCGCTGCTGCTGCTGTTACTGCTGCTGTTGCTGCTGCTGCTGCTCCTCTACTGCTACTGCTTCCCTGGTGAAGTTTTGAGCGCTCTGCCCGCTATAGTTCAGACCGCACCCTGCTACTATACCAGCCTCTCTCTCCACCCCAGGCCCGGCCCATGAGTGGCAGAGCTGGCAGGGCAGTGGTGGTGGTGGTGGTGGTGGTATTGGTGCGCATGTATATATGTAGACGGGCTGTTACTGACTGACTGACTCAATGAATGAGTTTCCACTTACAGTACAGCAGCGCGCACTCAGGCTCAAAATGTAAACAGCAGGATCGATAGAAATGCTGTTATGTGTGCCAAGTCAGTGTGTGTAGCCAGATTAATGTAAATGGATGGATACATGAACAGATAGGAGGGCGAACTACGCCAGCATATTTTTGTGAAATTACTTTTTAAAGATGGTTCTTGTTGTGAACAAGCTTGCATCTCCATAAACCTGACTCTTGCTCACCTCAGAAGGGGAAATGTGTTATCATAGAAATGTTGTTCCCTTGACAGCCTCAGCAGACCTCGAGCCAATAAGTGCAGACCTTTTATAACAGAGGGAGGCAACCTGAGTGTCTTCTGCTTCATTTCAATGGCTCCTCTGGTCTGGACAAAACTGACATAATGTCAATGGTTTTATTGTTCCTATAGGATTGGAACAGTGCATTGTTCCACAGTGCATTGTGACGTTCGCAAATACACGATGCCCTGTTGTGCACTTGTTATCATAAATTCAATTGCATATTTTTGTTATATTTAATGGCTGTAATGGGTACGTAAAGAAAACTGTTAAAGTGTTTTGGGTTGCATCTCTTGGTTATTTATCTTTGGCAGAGGAGTAAGAAATGCGTTTTTGATAACAGAGGTTGCCGACCCCTGTTTGATAGCATGCAAGGAGGTTATGTTTCCATTGGGGGTTGTCTGTCTGTCTGTATACATGTTAGTTAGTTTGCAACATAATCCTCCCATAGTAGAATGAGTTTGTGAGTGTGACTGTGGAAGTACAGATGTAAATTAGCTACAATCTGATGTATTTACAGCTCCTGCTGTTCATTAATACACACTGTCTCGTACAAATAAACAAACAAAATAAATAGTCTTTCAAGTCCATCAAGCTGAGCATCAGCAGGAGATACGTCTCCTGGTGCTGCACTGGGGACCACTGCTCCTGCAGGTTTCCCTGTGGCACTGCAGGATGGGACAAGGAATAATACATCATGGAGGTGATTTTTTATGGAATGGAATGGCGCCTCTTGGCAGAGGTTTGCTCATTCAATGCTTCACCTGTTTTCAAACATCATTAAAAAGATCAAATACAAATGCAAACATAAAAACAGTAGTGTTAACAACTATTAATTAGTGATCAATGGCGATCATCTTTTCTCAGATACATACACATATATACAATGTATATTTATTTTAAGGCAGCACAGTGCACTGAATTCACCTGCATGAAACCAGTGCTGTTTGTTCTAATCTATATCAGTCGTGAATAATAATTATACATTAATCAATATAAATATCAATGTCAAGCTCAAATTTAAAAACATGAAATAATCTCATATATTGATATATTATGTTGTCAAAATAAAGTGCTGTGTGTTTACATTGTTTCCACTTTCTAAGTAATCAAAGCACTTTACATCAATCCACCTCCCCACATTCAGACGCCAGTGCACACAAACACAAATCCTCTCTGTTTAAAGCTCCAATGCAGAGGAATCAGCAGGAGTTTTCATTTCGGATCTGGTCAGGGAACTGAATCCTTGATTGTTGCTAAAGCACCTAAAGACTTATTAGTTTAAGCTAGCCTTCTCATTAGGCATGCATGATTGAGAGCTTCTGTAAATTGCACTGAATTTCAGCTTTATTTCCATGTGTTATTTGAAGGTGTTTTTGGGGTCCTTCACGCCTGTTCCAGCAGCCTCCATCTGACGGCCGAGCGGCTGATAGCCACAGCATTGAACTCCTCGTCTACTAATTATAACCCGAGTCTCAGGTCTTTACCCCCAAACCCACAGACCCCCAGACGCCCCAGTCCAACCTCCTCCCCCCGCCCCCCTGCGTTACGACGACAGCTCCGTGTTTCCCGAGAACCGCCGTATGAAAGAAGAGCCAGTGACAAGTTCTATTTCGGCCTAATGTAAACGTGTTCTAAACCGGGCCTGCACAGTGGGAGTGTGTCTGCCACCGTCCCGTACGCAGACATGAAAGCAGCCCGCCGATCAAAAAATACTTTACGGTGTTTGCACTGACAAATAATAAAACCCGGAGGGCGGGCGGGGGTACAGTCCGGCCCATTGAGAGACGCGAGACCGCCGATCGGCTCTGGGTAAATATTTGGGGAGCTAATTTAGAGGGGCTGGTCAGTTCTGTTTGTGTAGCAGCCCACACAGGCGCAATGTCAGGGAGCCCGGAGCCAGGGGAGAGGAAAGGGGAGAGAGGGGTGGGGGGTGTGGAAGGAAAAGTTTACTACAATAGCTGCTAACTAGGGATGGAAGATACATAGCAATTAGCTTCTCGTGGCGCAATAAGCAAATCCCAAAAAAATGTTGGACTTTATCAACGTACAGTACATACCATTGGTCATCTGCCCCTCAATGGTTCTATTTGTTTTTGTTTTTGATTTTCTGATCTTTGTTGGCGAGTCGACCCTAATCTTGTAAAGTCCTCCAAGATAACTACTATTGTGATTTAAGCTATGCATTTCCATAAATACATTGAATTGAATTGAAAATGAATTGAAAACTGTAAGAAAAGAAGTCCTTTGCAAACATCAACAAATTCTGTTTTATAGAGGAATCTTATTTTACTGTTCGGAAAAGTATAGTTATCAGCTGGAGCTTGGAGTAGAGCTGCTGTTCCTCCATGTTGAGAGGAGTCAGCTGAAGAAACTTGGGCATCTGTTTATTGGATGCTTCCTGGACACTTCCCTGGAGAGGTTTTCTGCGCTGGTCCGACTGGCAGGAGGCCTCTGGGAAGACCGAGGACAGTTTGGGGGGGCTATGTTTCACAGCTGGCCTGGGGATCGGGAATCACCTGAGTGAACTGGATGAAGTTCTGGGGAAAGTGGAGTTCGAGAAAGTTCAGGTTATTTGGAATAAAGTGGAAATCCATTGGTGCATATTTTTTATTTCCTAAATTGATGTGGCTGCTGAAGTTATGTTCTGTTTGTAGACTGAACTAATGGCATATGTATAAATTAGCTTTAACAATAAACTTGAGTACTGTTACACTGCCAAGTACATGACTCAAGTAAAAATTCTGTAAAAGTAAGTAATGTTTTATTTATATACCGCCTTTTCACTTTAACCAGAGCCTCAAAGCGGTTTTACAATTGTTATTTTTGGGCATTAGTCTCTCACTCCACACAGGATGGGAGTGGGGCCAGTACAGGAGGCGCATGCCAGAACTATTGTACATATTTTTTGTGGTAGGGGAAACCGGAGTACCCGGAGGAAACCTACGCAGACACGGGGAGAACATGCAAACTCCACTCAGAAAGGCCCTGGTCCTTTCTGGGGTTCGAACCCAGGACCTTCTTGCTGAGAGGCAAGAGTGCTAACCACTCAGCCACCGTGCCAAATCACAACAACTCTGTCGTCTGGGTGGGAACAGAACCGCCAATGGCCCCCTCCAGGTCCAGAGTCGGGGGAGTCCATTGTTTGGGTCCCATCAAGCAAGTTCATGAAGCAACAACACTTTTACTTCACTGCATAGATACTGTAGATGGACACTGCTCAGCCTCCAGCTCAATCAAGGGCTCATGGACAAAGTTTTGCTCCATCTTGCTCTGAATCCCATGAACCCAAAGTAAATTTCTCTATCTCCATAACTGTCAGTGTCAAACTCACCATTTTGGGGGAGACTGTCTTTGTAAAACCAGGCATCAGCCATTAAATGATTGACCTATCAGAAGCCTTCAATAGCAGGGAAAACTCCAGCTCGCCTTAGCAACCGTCTTAGTAACACGTCTGCCTCTGTTACGTTGCAAAGCTAACCTCTCGGAATAAATGCCCATATAAGGAAGTTAGCTTTAGCCTTATGTTCAAATTGGCCCTTTTCGCAATAAAGCTAACACTAACTATTACTAACTCCTGATATATGGCCTTTGCTTAATTTTCAAATAAACGACTCAAGCAAGAGCGCTACTACCATTTTTATTGCGTCAAAATCCTATGTTAAGGGTTTTACTTTTGTGTTTTTGTTTTATGTTGTGGACTTTTTCTGTTCTTGTTGAACACTAATGTGTTTGTCTGCTTTGTTCTCTTTGCTGAAGGAAAAAACAAATCCTCTGTTATTGATTCAAACACACTTTTCCGAACACAAAGATTGGTTTTACAGATCGCGTAGTGTGGCACAGATGTGGAGCTCGGGTCATTGCGAGCCTCTTCTCTCACAGACTTATCGTTCGTCAGGTATTTCCACAGACAGGACCTCCGACCTCTCTGATAACTGCACTGTGCTTATGTGCAGGTTACGCCACTGCGACTGATAACATTTCTACCATTTCAATCTGCACATTTCACTCTGGTCCACATATACGACGGAACAAATGAAAATATTCACACGTATCTGAAATGGAATATTCATTATTTTCATGATTATGCTGTGTACTCTCTATCAATAAGCCAGTAAGGAATAATACACATGTTTATTGTGATGGTTAAACAGCTTATTTTTGTTTTTGCTTGTAACCATTATACAACATTATAGCCTCATCAGTAACAGATCTGAGGCTGTTTTTAAATCCACTCACAATATAACTCCGCCCCTACTGCCTGAAATCTCTTGTCTCAGTCCTGTGATATCATGATGTCATTTCAACACTTTGACATCACACTTAGAGCTATTTTCTGCATTTTAAAACAACAATGCTGATTGATCTGGTGAAATTACGTTCTTTACAATTGCATATCCGTGTTTGCAGCTGAAAATATTGGAGTATTGGAGCAAACAAAACAGAGTCTGCTCCTCCCTCTGGTGGTAGCATCAGGAGTTACAGGTGGCAAGCATTTTGTATCCTTCATACTTGTTTCACCATTATATTTTCTATTATATTATGCTATAAAGTAACAAAGTAAATCACAAAAGGACCATGAAAGGATCACGGCTCTGCCTAAAAGTAACCGCATAACACAGGCCAATCAAAACAAGGAAGTCACGGAACATGCTTGTGCTGTATGAGAAGCCAAACTGTGTTAGCTACACTTAATTAGCTTCTTCTTTAACAGGACCAATGACCAGTCCTCATAAACCGATTAATTCCCAAAGATTTTAGTTGGCTAATTTGACTAACGGATCAGTGTGCACTTTAAATCTCCACAAATGAACATTTACTGCTTAAATTGAATGCTTAGATTTTGAATGCGCTGGAAACGGCCGCAAGTCCTAAGTAGCTCACAAACAGTTGTTGTTTTGAGCTTTAGAATTGTTATTTTCATTACTTTTTTCTACCTGAGATGTTGCTGCAGTAAAGTGTTCATGGTTTTGGAGAGGTCCAGACCGGAGCAGAGAGGATTCATGGTCCGAACCAAGCGGATCAGCTGTAAATCCACTGGAGGAACGCTAACTTTTTGAAGAATGCAAAATTTTTTGCAGCTACTGGATAACTGAATTTATCCTACGGGGGATCAATGGAGTATATATCTATCTATCTATTCTATCTATCTAAATTGGGACTGAAATTAGAACACGGACTTGAAGAGGATGCACAATTTTTTCGTGTTTTCGTTGCAATCTATTGAGTCGTGATAATGACATTGGCCTAATTGTTCTCCCCCGGCAAATCCTACTAGCGGTTCATTTGACATTATCTATCAAGGAAAGCCCTAAGGAGCAGTGGACCAGGCACAATGGGAAGAAAACTGACCAACGGCCATTATCTCCCAAAACTGAAAAGATCCCAGTAACTCCACCATGACAAAAAAAAACGAACAAGTTGGATCTGGGCTTGCACTTTTGAGCTTGTACTATTGGAGCAGATATCACACAGATACTCGAGTGAAAGTATGTGAAAGTGAAGGCTGTGGTAGTTCCCGGCCGTGCCCATGTAGTGCACATGTTTTCCTGTAAGTATCAGTATTTGGTGGCACATGTGCGTGAGAGCGTGTGTCATAAAAAGAGGTGTGTCCCTGATGCCCTCTCTGACTGAAGTGGTCACACTCCCTCTGCACTGATCAGGACGGATTCTCACAGCCGACTGGAATGTGTGTCCCAAGTCAAATCCAAGTCTATTTAAGAATGCTATAACTATGCTACAAACGTTTGCTATAGACAGGGTTGAGATGTGTTGAATTCAAATTATAATTATTTTTTGTTTATGTTTTATTTCAGCGGTTTGTTGACATATTGTGCAAAATTGACCACATTTTTTACATCGTCGCTTCCTCAAAAACAAACCAGGAGTTATTTTTTTAGATCCATCCATGCTAATATCAAAAACAAACATGTAGCCCCGCCCCTCCTGCTGCTAATGTACAGATGCTAGCATATAATCACACTTTACTTGCACTAGAATACACAGTACTTTATACTTTATATATAATGTTAAACTTTTACGTCTATTATTAATATTCAAGATAGAGTTTTTATACTTATTATTGATGCTAGAGTTAGAGATTTTGTTTTATTTTATTTAGGACAGCTATTGTTCAGTTAACGTGTGCCGTGTGCTCCTCTCTCCTACTGTTCTATAACTTGTGATGCAACCAGTGGGGGCGGGTCCCGGCTCTAATGCCACTTTTCCACAGTGTCAGCACTACTCCACTCTCCACTACACGACACGACCTGGTCGAGTACGTGTGCATTTCCACAGTTCCACCTTAA
>JAPMNZ010938593.1:0-22834 GCA_029875035.1 Pomatoschistus microps | reverse complement strand
CCCCATGCTCTTCCCACCCCCTCGACATTAAAGTCCTTCACAGAAATCAGAATTTAATAAATCACCCCAGAGCCTGACAGAGTTTATCTCCGGGGGTCGCCTCCACTGCGCCGCGACTCACAGACAGACAAAGCGTGGCCCGATAAGATGTGAAATTAAATACAGTTAGCAGTTTGAGACAAAGGAGCGCGGGTGTCACGGCTAGCTTTCTGACGCCGCAAATGGCTCCTCCTGACTGTTGGTTTGGGGGCCAAGCACACACACGCGCACACAGACACGCGCGCTGTCCGGCTGTGAGAGGTGATTCATTTCAGGTTTTCCTCTCACATTTAGCCTCATTTGCATCATCCACTGTCAACATATCGCCGCGCGCAGATTTGTTCAAGAGCTTTCATTAGACGTCTAAAGGGGGATGACAACCTTTTTCGCCCAGATGCAGAATTATTAATCATGGGGCCATACTACTCACGGCGTGGACTCATCTCCATCGCGGATCAAACGCTATCTGGCCGTGTTTCCTTTCATTCGCCAGACACATCCCTGACACCAGCCATCACCAGCAGCTAAAGGAGACTTATGGGAGCGAGTCGGGAGCTCAGACGACCTTATGAATGCAGTACATAAGCATTTAGCGCCGCAGCGGAGAGGGGAATAAATGGGCACCAGTAGGATATGTCAGAATCAAACCTCCAACAGGCAAGAGCATTGAAGAACTCACGTTAATGCAAAACAATTAGTGGGTTACAAAAGTGCTGCCTGGCGTACGAAAGAAAGATGATTGCAAAGCTTTTATTGTTAATATTCTTTTTCAATTAGGCTCAAATTCGCATTGGGATACAGGCAGCAGTTCGAAGCAGATTTTCCCTCTCTGCCTGGCAGTTAAAAGAAAGCACAGTCAGGTTTACAGTGAGGTTGTAAATAGGCTAAGGCCCTTAGTTGGACTTGATCTTTGCCTTTCACCTGTAAAGGCCTGCAATGGAGACTCACTGACCCAAAAGTGAGACCTATAGCAAACATATGTGACGCTGATTTTGGTCTGGGCAACACAGCACTCAAACCTTTGCTTAAGTTAAACCAGTAGTCAAACTTGTTACTTACATTCATACATTCATAAAATATGCACTAAACAACTGTTGTAGTTGTTTGGCCTCATGTTTGTGATTTTTGCCCGGAATTTTTCCCAGAATTATACTTGCATGGCGATAATCAATTGGCACATCCAATCAGAAAAGTTGCGTAGTACACCATCAAAGCTTAGACTAAAAGTTTTAGGTCTTATTTTGTTTTTATAGGAATAAGTTGAAAGTTTATATTTTAAACATGTCCATGCAGTTAAAGTTGCGAGATGATTGAAATACTACTGTAACTATCACAATCAAATGAATTCCAAAAACTATTCTTGGGTTTTGGTCTGCAATAGTTTCAGTTTGAATACTACATACTGCGTCGCCCAACTCCAAACATAAGAATAGATTGTTTGTCTTGCCTAAAGGTTCTCTCCACTGACCAGACTGTACTAATGTAGACCTACACTGGTGCAGAAGTTGCCCCGCTGCGACTTGAGTGCCAAATAACTGTCAACAGGCTCGTCCCAGCGAGGGTCCCCCGACGCCGCACTCCTCCACCCACTTGCGCAAAGCACCTCGGGGTCCACACGCACCGGCACCCCATGCTCCAAGAGAGAGGGTGCGTGCGGCGCGGGGAAGAATGCCGACAATGACAGGAATGCAGGGTGCCATCAAGCATCCCGATAACACTCTACATCTAAGAGCATGATTAGCAGGCTCTCTGGTGTCTACGGGTGCGAGTGAAGAAGAGGGGGCTTCTGGGTATTGTAGGCTTGTCAGAATGATGCTGCAGCTTGTCACTTTGAAAACCTCAACCTTCGACAGATAACAAGTACAAATGCTTTTGCCGCAGCGAGGTAATGTTGGCCACGATACACTGTAAGTATTAAAAAATGGTATGTAGGAGGTAGAGTCGATCAGAGGGAGTGGTATGTTGGCTTGTGCCCGATGGTTATCATTCTAGTTATATTAAAAGTCGCACATGCCCAGAATTCCATATAAGGATCAGGCTCATCAGTGTCAAAAGGCCACAAGCTCAGGATATGAAAGAATATAATGTATAAGCAACTGAACCAGCCCAGTTATTCTAAAACAATTAAAGGCCCTTTTTACTCTTGTATAATCTTAAAGGGGAAATAACGGGCAAAATCGACAAAATTATGTAGACATTAAAAGTTTTCTTTAGAGCGATTCATGCATGTTTGAGTAATTTACAACAAAGACATCGTTTCCACAAAGTTCCTCTGACCACCATCGCAACGACACACCCTCTGTTTTCTCTTACTTTGTTTGCAGATATTCTTTTCTAAATCTGTGATTTGTGAACGTTATCAACCAACAACATTCTTGATTGCCAAAAGATATGCCATGCCGATCAGTGGCAAAAGCTCTTCAAACTATTACGAGCCTACAATTATCCAAGCCCAAAAAACTAGAAAAACTTGAACGGTTAATACACTTTGTCTGCCTCTCATGTAAATACAAACAATGTAAATACAACAAATAGACATCTAATACTAAATTTGGTTGACTAAGACGCCATCGACCAATTTTTTCCGTGATTCCTTTGATGGGAACACCTTTATTTAACATCTAGAATTCCTTCCTCTAGTTTTGGATGGTTGGTTTCAATTATGATTCAATTGGCATGCAACAGCATTTTGTCATTGAGAAGACGCGCATAACATTAAATTAACTTTCAAAGATAAAAAATGTTGTTTTTGAATGTTTTTGGAGAATACCACAACCAAAAGCATTCTTCCACACAAAGGCATACATTGTCCCCTCCTGAATGCCCTCATACAAAGACCAAACCCGGAGCAAGATCTTACCAGCAAAACATAAAGCAGTACCCCACAATAAAGCACATCCATTGCCACATTACTTTCACATTGACTACAGAAGACACATCTTTCTTCAAATATTTCTCCTCTTCAAAAGTCTGACTGTTAAAGGTTGAACTTTTGTCTCCCCTTGCTGCAACTCTACCACACAAAGAGTTGTTTGATGTTTGAAATCCGATCTGTATTTCTAGCATTGTCTCCAGTTTCTACAGTGGCATCTTAAAAGGTCAGGAGTGAAAGGCCATTTGATAACTACAGAACAACCTTTTGCCTTTATTACACTGTCTTTCATCTCCCCTGCTCTCGAGGTTAAAACAAAGCTCAGACTCTTTTTGAAACAGAAAGGATAAAATGGATAGCACTGGAGCCTCAAGGCCTCTTTTTTCTTTTTGTCACAAGGGAAAGTCTCTGCATCCAGGGTACGGGGCAAAATCTAACGGGATGCTATGAGTTGATTTTTTTCCAGTGCAATTAGCATATGTCCTCTCAACCTTCCAACATACCTCTTGATAAGACCCAGAAATTGTATCAAGATATTATTGCCACTCAAAAGGGCAGTGCACAAAAAACTTTCAAGCGCATGGCTACAGGTGCATGCACAAACATAGCTCAATGACACCTACTTCGCACTGAATATTTCTCTTCTGTTTAATGGTAACCTTGGGAGACGGGCAGCGCAACACTTAACAGCCACTAGTCTGCAGGAAAAATGTTTTTGATATGCTCGTGTCATTTAATCATATCACATTGTGGCGGAGGTTGCGCAGGACAATTTTGCAGGATATTAACTCTCAACTAAAACCTGGGCTTGTATCATTTGAGGGGCCAGTCAAGCGGGAGTCCCAGGAGGAGCACAGTAATGGAAGGGTGACTGGTGTGTGTGTGTGACGAGTGCACATCCACACACACACACACACACACACACACGCACACACACGCTCAATGGGACTTCCTCGTTTTCAGCTAATGGACAGGTTTGACAAAGAATAAAGAAACAAACAAACAAAACCATCCATTGCAATGAGGGGGGGAAACGCAAAGCATCTCAATGTGATCTGTACATTTCCTGCAGTGGTCCTACTTAAGAATGTATATTCATAATTTTATCCATTTAAAAAAAAATCAAACATGGAAAATACAGTATGGTGCAAGTGAGACCAGATGCTGAGAGGGTGTTGTTCGATAAGTTTTTAATCACTCAACTAAAAGAAAGCTCTAAAAACGTACAGCATAAAGGCATTACCTTGTTAACACACAACCTTTGATATGTGCTTCAAGTTAGTGAAAAGTACATTTGCAAAAAATGTCACTTCACTGTGATCCATTTGGACAGCTCCCGTTGTCTAATGGTCTCAGAAATTCATTCTGTTTCCTACATAGCCCTTGATGTGATCTTATGCAAAATATATGAATCCATTACTTGCAAAATGCACCACTTTTCAATAGTTGGGATGGGGTAAAGTGTCTCATCCCAGGGAGGCTATCTCAATTCTTTAGCACTATACGCATCACACAGACACAGACAATGCCAAAGACAGCAAAGGCAACTGATGAAAACCATTTTTGTTCTTTTACAAAGAACTAGGTCACCCTCTCATAATTGTCAATCATGCAATAAATCTCTGTGTGGCACAAATGAATACGGCATTGGGAATGAGACAAAGCTTATTGGCATGCTATGTCAGCTTGACTCAATTCATCCCTTTCACACAAGACCATTCACATGTGAAGTTGTGCGAGGCTGTCTCTCTCTGTCTCTCTCTCTCTCTTTTGCACTCTTCCTCTCGTCCTCTCCCAGTGAGCAATGCAGACAGATGATTAGTGCAAAATGCCCTGTTATTCTTTTTGCATAATTTCTCAATGTGTTTTCTTCTTCCCGTACAAGTAATAAAAAACACCCTACGGCTATAACACATGAGTCAAGAATACAAGCAACAACTAATAAAATTGTTGTAGTCTACGATCAGAAAAAACGTGCACCAATTACTGTAATATAAACAGTATGACTTTTTCAAACAGAATGACTTTTTTAAACACTTAAAGTCAAACACTATGACTTTTATCATAGTTTGAAAATCTGTAGGTAGATGGTCAAAGTGATAGAAAATCCATCAAAGTCTGAAATGTGCTAACATTGATATATTCTATCTATGCCGACTTAAAGAATAAATAAATATTATACAATATGTTTGGCCATTCAAAATGAGACTATTTACTTTGCAATTTCATATTTTAGAATGTGATATAAAATCTAAACTTGAAAATATATGGTGAATTAAGTATGGAGGGTAAAAAATGCTTTCCACCTGTATCTACCTATGCTACCACCAGAGGGAGGAGAGGTTTCATTGGGGTTTTTATTTAAAAATTAGAAAATTATCAGCAAGAAATTGCCAAAAATAAATCGGGGGCAATGGTTTTGTTTAAAAGGCAGACAACTACTCTGAGCGTTATACAATGACACCTAGTACAGGACTGAGACGAAAGCTTTTCGACAGAAGTGGGGGAGGTACATGCTTGTGCCAGAAATTCCTGATATTAGCATGGATGGATCTCAAAGTCTGTTTTTGACAAGAGAACAATAACACAACATGGATAAAAGCTCAAAAAAGTTGATTATCCTCCGTTGAAGTGAAAAAGTAGGCACATTTTTTTGGACTCTTAACACTGATCCTAACAGTTGATGTAATTATTTGAGACTTTTTTAAAGTTTCCCATTCTCATCCTATGCTATTTAGTTGATAGCGTTGGCTTGACACAGCACTATACAGCTCCATCCGCTGAGCTGTGTGTCACATCTCTGGAGGGCCACCACTGTCAGTCTTTAAGAGGAGGGTAATAATAGCTAGGCGCCACAGCAAGTGGTGGCACAGGCGATTTTAAAGAAACATCAGGGAGACGCTGACATTTGAGTTTACGGAGGAAGAGGTGGGAGGAGGAGAGAAATGGAGAGACCTGACGAGTGCGACCAATCAAAACTCCAAATCTAGCCGGCCCACCAATGATAGTGTCCCCTTGGCTTAGTGACAGAGGGACACCAGCCAGGCAAGATGTCAGAGCTAGATGAAAATGTGTTGACCTGCTGTTATTGATACCATGGCTCATAACCTCTACAGGTGTGCAGGAAGAAACTAAAGGGGTGTGGTTGGATCTCTATGGAGAGCAGAGAATTGCAGAGCGTGTCGTTTTACAGCAGGCCAAAATGCTGACAAGTATATTAACAATGTGAGGGGAGCCGTGGTGTCAACAGCAAGTGAAATATTATTATAAAAGTTGTTCGGAAATAAAGCATTCTGTTTGACTTTGAACAATGTCTCTCAAAGCGCTAATTTTAGACGGCTGTAGAAATGACCTAAGGATAGTATAAGCGAGGTTTGATTGAGTGGAATTGGCAGAGATGGGACTTTTTCTCTTCACTTGAAAGACAGATGTAGAACAAAGTGCCAATCAGTTTTAATGCCTCAAACAAAATCTACACTAATGACCTCGAAATGAAACAGAACAAACTAACTTTGGGATAATGAAATGCAACACAAGGACTGGTCTGTGTGCAATAACTCAGTGGACGAGGCAGAATGTGCAGCAGGTTTCAAGTGTCTTTAGCTCGGGGGCTTTTTCTGCTTATGCCAGGTGAAGATTAGATAGCAATCAGATAGTGTTAAAGCTAATAAATCTGTTCTTTTAAGCTAACAACAAATGCAAAGTGAATTGAAAGAAAAGAATAAAGCGACGCAACAAAATCTTTGCTTTTTTTCTCCTTTTTCCTACATTGATCTATAGGATTGCAAAGGCAAAAATGCAACTGCAGTATTTCTGTTTATAATATTAATAACAGGTTTAGATCTTTCTAATTCCTCTGGAAAAGTAAGTATTTTTCAGCTTGAATTTGGGTGAATATGAAATAGAACATGTATCACTTTAGAGTGGGTAGATAATTAGGAAAAGCAATTATGCACAAATCAAAAGCTCTTTAAAATATATGTTGTATAAAACCTGACCTGTAAGTATAAAACTTGAACTTGTTTGTATACTTGTTCAGAGAATTAAGCAAATACTTTTGAATGTATTTGCTTAAAGTGGAATGTTCATAAGTGAGTGTTTTGTTGGTTGACGTTTCTTAATATAGTGCCATTCCAAGGAGGAGTCGTTTTGTATTGAGTGGAGAGCTCTAAAAATACTGACACTGAAGGAAAAACATCTGCATGTTTACTCAGGAGAAGATCCGTCCCGATAGCCTCAGCACAAAATGAAGAGGGAGTGAAAAAAACAAGTGGAGGAAATTTGTGGAATCCCATCTGAGATTGCTTCCCTGATGGATTCCTTTTCCTGTCAGCTCAGACGAGAAATGAAGCCGGGGAAAATTAACTCCTGATACAGCTACGCCGAATTAGACAGAGAAAGGGGGGAGCAGCAGAAAAAAACTGCACACTTTTTAAGGATTCCAGCCTTGTCATTTTCAATTTTCTGCTCTTTGGACATGCTTGTATTCAGATTCCCCAACATCTATTCGCCATATCAATCCTAATTAGACAATCTGGGCCCACGAAGGATGAGAGCTGGCTTATTTGCATAATTTAATCATAAATACTCAGTGATACATATTTCCAAATGCATTTGTACAATTATCTTTTCATCCTTGGGGCAGAAGTATTAATATGATTAGGCAATAATTCTTTAAAAAAGAGGGGAAAATAGGAAACCAGCAAGTGTGCGCTCTTTTTTTAACTTCAGCTTTAGGCTATATGAAAAATTAATTAATTTCTGAGGAAAATCAATTTCTATATGTGACCATATTAGACAGAGGCACATTCCTTCTCCAATCAGGAAATCTCATCTGCTGCGGCTAACTTCTGTCAGTAGTGTTTAACATCGTGATCCAAGTGTCAGTGACTCGTGCCATGCTCCCTAAATGTGCTGTAATGTGAACGAGTGTCTCAGTACAGTCCACATTGGCTGGAACAAGTGGGTAAAGTCAGACTGACCTGAAATCTATGGCTGGCTTGTCAGGTAATTAAGAGTAAAACATCAGGTACAAGCAGAGTGGGATCGGCTTCAATATGCCAGATATGTCAAATTGACACATGCTCAACAGCTTTGGTCTGTTGTCCATAAAAACAGACGGCTAATGCCTCTTTTATGGCTGATTAAAATAGGTCACTCCACGAGACAGATCGCTGTGGAAACTTGGTTGAAACCACTTCACTCCGCAGTGGAATTAATTGGTAATTTTATTGCTGATCCAGTACAAGCATGCAAATAAGATAGGAGCTTGGACAACTAATGCATCCAACAAGCAAATTAACAATACAGGCTTCTTTGCCATGCAAATAGCCTCTAAATCCACACATGACAGTGTCAAACAAAGCCTCTCTAATAAGTGAAATCTGGGGTCTGTCAGCCTTGGCTCAGCTTGATTGGAGGATACAAAAATATATTTTATCATCTTAAAATAAATCAAGAAAATAAAATCAGCTTTGGGTAACCAAAGTGCAAGGATTTTAACAGATTGTTTTTATTTGCAACTGACTGAATGACAAACAACCAACTATTCTCCATTTTCAAGGAGTCTATTTGTTTGTGAAAAAACACCTTGACGCCATCTGCCAACTGCACAGTTGACTTGAGCACTCATACAGTACCTAATCAAATTTGGCACAGCCCCGGTGGTGGATAAAATATATTAAATTAAGAAAAAATATTTTATTTTATGTTTTTTTTATATCTACAAACAAACACCAAATGCCAAACCTAATTTGACTTTCAAGAAAGTACTTGAATCAATTTGGATTTTAAACAGCTTTGTATACCATTATCTCCGTTTCCCCCTCTCATTCTTTCCCTCTCTCTAATCAGGCATCTGTCACTCTGTTTTTGAAGTTATTATCGCCAGAGCTCCCTCTTGGATGTGGTTGCTGGGTGACGGGTATCTTAGCACCCACTCTAACTGGGAATGATTTGAATGGAATCCAGAAATCTCCCCTGAGTACCTGTAAACACATCCGTGCCTTGTAGAAAACAAATATATTATAAGAGAGCTCAGCGGAGGAAAGGAAGCAGAGAGACAAGCTGGCACCCTCTGTGGCAGCTCACACTGAGCGCTAAACAAAACAATTACCGTCATTTGCAAATATGTGTGTTAGGCATAAACACTCTGGAAATAGGAACAAGAGGTGATATGTCTTATAACACTTGCTGTCATTTCACTATCAATTAGATATATTTGTTAAAGCTAAAGTCACATGAGCGTGACCGGCACTTGTAACATTTCACAGTCAGATATGTTTGAGTGAAACAAGACGGGGAAATCTATTTAAGAAGGGCATGTAAGTGAAAAGCCGTTCCATTCCCAGCGGTGGGACATTGTCTGGGGCGTACGGTTAACCTTCAGGGGTAGACAATGATTGTCAATTAACTGCTGCATTTCTGAGCCCTAGCGTCGAACTGCCTGCCTCCAAAACACAAAAGCAGACCAATGAGAGATATGTGATATCTGTGCACCGCCCCTACTGTTATAATAACCTTTGAGAGAGTTCAAGTGTCACGCAGCAATAAGAACCTTTTCCATCCCACCGCAGGGAAAATGAAAAGGAAAACAAGTAGCGGGAACAGAGGGGGCTCCTGGAGGGCTCCTACAGGGGCCATGCTCAGAATGTAGGGGAAGATTACTGAACCTGCGTGAGGGCGGGAGCAGGACAAATCCACTAATCGGACAGAAGAGTGCTCCAAAAAATATTACAGTTAGCAAAATCATGACATTGGTTAGAGATCATTGCCATTACCTGCTACAGTAGTTTTTATTATTTCCTATTCCTCAGCAGAAGTATGCAATAATACTCCAGAAAGGTCCCTGTGTTGTAAAATGGTTATGTCGATGTGGGGAATTTTGTCTGCATTTGTTTGTGTCCACATGAAAAGTAAAACAGCAGGACGCAGCGGTGCTCTGTGATGCTATTCACATTCACACTGCGTGCAAAATGAGAGGTCTGTTTTAACACAAAAGAGCATGGGAGTGGAAAACAGCACGTGAAATAGTACAGCCTTTTGTACGACATGTAGTGTTCACTGCATTGTCATCAGGTCACTGTACTGTATAATAAAAAGTCACATTGTAGTAACGGGCCAGATGAAAAGCTCAAGTGTCTCTGTGGCGGCGGGCTGTTGTTTTGTAACTCTATCTGCTCAACCTGTGATCTCACGTACAGTTGATGCTTTACACTACACCACAACTTGTTTTCACCAACAGGCCAGTCAATGTCCTGTTTGACTCAGCACGCCTTATTTGGTCATCTGCAATTAAATGAAAGACAAAACATCCCAGCAAATAAAATCAACTATTTTTGAATAACCTTTTATCCAGTGGATGCCTTGCCTGTTCCATGATGTAATTCTCCAAATGGGGCAGGCAGGCAGGAGAGGCGGGCGGGCGGGTAGGCAGGCCCAGATCTGAGTGATTGATTTCAGCCAAAGCATGGAGAGAACCTGGCTGCTTTCACAGACAATTACAGTGCTGTCCATGTGCCCGTAATAGCCTAGCACTTTAGCGTCATTAAAGCAACGCAAGGCACTGCATTATCCCTTAACCCCATCGCCGGCCATCCCTCTATTGACAACCCCCAGAGTTCACGCGCGCACTCTGTCACCTGAAGCCCCCCCAAAGCAAGGCACCGCACTGGGAGAGCAAGAAGCGGCATATAGGGATTTATTTATGGATAAGTGGGGGACAGCTTTGAGTAAATGATGATATAAATGCGGACGGAAGTAGGTGGAATATAGTCAAACGTTTCAGGAATAAAGCAAGAAAAGCATGACTGAATATGAGCAGACAATGCAGCTGAAATATAATGCTAAAACCTATATTTTACATGAATATGTCATAAATACATTATGAATAAAATAAAATGTAAATGTAATTGAAAAGTGCCTTAAAATATTTACTTAACATCAAGTTAGTATGAATATATATTTTTTTATTTGATTGATTGAATTTTTATAAAATGCAATAAATTAGGAAAGATTGAGTTAAAGATTTTTCTTAGGGACTAAGTGCTTTGATAGTAAGTACTCCAAGTGAAATGTTTATTACTATTCCCTACTGATATGAGCCTTTCCATCATATTTGCATTTCCAGCTCATTTTGCGACTAGCAGATCAATAGAGAATCAATCATGTTGTCAGGTAAAGATGGTAAATTTGACCAGGCTGAACCATCCGTAGAGGCTGAGTGATACATCATAGCTGTGAGCAACAGGACAGTAAAAATGCCCTTTAATCAAATATTGATCCTATAAGCTTAAATCACTCTATAATTCAACTCATAAAACATATATTTCATTTGGTAATGGGGGCCAATGCTCTCATTTGGTGATGGGTTCCTGGTGTTCTCAGGTGTTTTATATACTTAAAATATTAAGGCTCTAATGGTGTGATAAACTTGACGTGCAAAGTTAAGTTACTTTTTGTATATATGTAATTCTAATAGTTATTAAATGAAGGCCAGGTAAAAAGTAATTGACAAAAATATAACATAACAAAGATAAAAAATTAAGTGTAATAATTATTTTTTTGGTGTGAATAGTACACTGCCCTATCTTCCTGAGTGTCATCTAAGTTGCAGTTTTGAGTGACATATTTTAATCATATTGATGTTAAATTAAAATTAAAATCGAACAGTGAGTAATCTAAACGTTAAGTCTTGTCCTTATGAAAATTAGCTCGTTGATTGTACATTTTGCTGTGACAGTTTGGCATCTAAAGTTTATCTGAGACAAGTGTAGAAGGGACTACATTATCGATTCATTTGTTCTGAAGAAGACAGGCGATCCATCACGATGGCCCTGCACTGCCCTGCACGTGTTTTAAAACTTTCACTCAACTTTTCACCCACATCCCTACGCGCGGCGTGCGCCTTTTCCTCTCTTATTCAGCACTTCTGACGCTGGCAAAGGCTTTGACAACACAAAACCGATTGTATAAGAACAATATTGTGAGTAAAGCACCAACAGTTTGTTCTACACGAGTTGTATTTCCCACTTTCGCGTTTTTACGCACACACACGACATCTCTCCGTGCGCACTGACCTGGCGTTTGTGCAGTCGTTGTAGAGCGTCTCGAAGTCTTTTCTGGAGATGAGTTTGCAGCGGTTGACTCCGGGCTGGATGGCGCCGAGCCCTCTGAGGATGCGGACCTGCTCCACGTTGCACACGACCGGCGTGATCTCGAGCCGCTTGAGTTTGGTGTAGACGGTGTGCAGTCCGCCGACCAGGTGCTTGAGGAACAAGTCGAAGGCTTGTGGTAGACAGATGAGCTCACAGCCGTCCACGGTGAAAGACGCGACTTTTGCACCGCGCAACTCGACCATCTTGCACTCGTTGTTCTGCGGGATGTTCTCAACGGGAGACGGAGTGGAGTAGACCGGTTTGTTGGGATTGGGGAGACCCGGGCTGCCCGTGGCCAGCAGCTCCGATCTGAACAGATTCTGCGCTGCTGCTGCTGCTGCTGCTGCGGCTGCTGCTGCTGCGACTGATGACGGCGGAGCGACGAGCGATGGAGACGGGGACGAGGTGCTGGACGGCGGGGACGTGGTGGCGGAGGGAATGGAGATCGAAGACGGCGGAGGGACCAGCGGAGTCGGTGGGATGAGAGCAGCCGGTACGGCCATGGTCACCTACTCAGGGAGACGAGAGGACGCGCGCCGAAGTTCAAAGTAGAAAAGCCAGCCTGAAGAGACACCTCCGAATAAAAGAATCCACCAGAGTTTTGTTCCTCACATAAAGTTAGCAAGTAAAAAAGAAAGAATGAAAGAAAGGCGTGCTGAGTGAGTTTGTTCTTTCTGTTTTTTCTTTTTTTTCAGAGGGAGGGGGGCTCTCGGCGACGGGACAATGATCAAAGATAGGGGGAGGAATGACAGGAGGAAAATGAGCTGAAAAGTGCAGCTCGCTCTGTGGATGAGTTGTTGTTGTCACACGGTGCAGAGGGGCGGAGCTACGGGGACTCTTCGCTTTGAAGAACACGCCGCTCTTTGCTCTGGCTCCGCTCCGTGCGCACTTCACACGGGCCGCAAACTGTTCCAATGTTGCACGCACTCAATTCAATACATATGTTTGGATTCCCTCTGCGACGTGACAGAGGGGTTTAAGCACAGCAAAAGAAAGCAAAGCAATTGGACTCTGCACCTGCTATGGCTATACTTCCATTATCATAGCCACGTAATAACGGTGTGTATTTTTCCCCATGTGTAAAAAAAAATTAGGGAAGAGACACCCGTTTATGATCTACAATTAAAAAACAGGGAGTACGCAAACACTGTATTCTATTGTAAACGAGAAAAAAGTAAAAAGAAACACCTGCTTGAAAAACTCCAAATAAAACTTGATATAAGCAGATACATTTTGATTTATCTCTTTAGTATAATTGTTTCAACACAAGTTTGTGAATATTTTAATTATATTTGAAAAGTAGAGCACATACACACGTTTGGCCCATGCAGTTAAAAGTTATAAACAACACTTCTGGGTCCAACTTGAGCTGACAAATAGAATAGAACAAGTTTCAACATTTACAAAGTAATAGGAATACAACCTTATGCTTGTGCTCAGAGTATAAAACAAAGAAGGCAAAATGAGCTGTTAAGAACCTAATTGCAAGTTAATTTTTCATTTTTATTTTGCCAATCATGATCTACTAGTTCTTACAGCGATAATATACTGTCTAGGGATTTTCAGTTCCTAGATGGAGAGTGATTCAGTGCCTTATAAGTTGTCATACTCTAAAGTTTGACTGTAATTACTGATCTCCAGCTCATTGCATTGTGAAAGAGCTGCACTATCAATCTCTCATGTCAGCACTTGTTACAAATTTAGTGCATTTCGCCAATGATTTATGATGTCGGAGGACTAAATGAATATTTTTAAGTCTAATGTCTTGCCATATAGAACATTAGATATAACAAATACCATTATTTTAACTTTGAGGCTGAGTTATTGCTTGAGGGTAAAAAAGTAAAAATAAAAAAGGCACAATGTATTGTATGGCAAAGAAATACCAACCACAAATGAGTGAATTATATGTGTGAATACCAGAGTAAACAAATAGTAAAGAGAATATAAATCCAAAATGTTACACTCCATGCCAGACACAATAAGGTAAACAATGCTACAAAGGGAAGATCCACAAAACTATTGGGCTCTCAAGTGTCAATTTACAGACCACAAAGATGTGACATTTTGGGCAAGTGACCCTTCATCAGAGAGCGTAACGTAATAGAACACAGACAGAAGAGGCATAAAGCATGTCGACGCTCATCTGCTCAGAAAGAGGCTTTGGGGACTATAGACTAAACAAGTATTGTGTCTCCCAACCAATTAATCCTCCTAGAAAATATTTTAAATACTTTTTCAGTCTATAGTCACCGCATCCTCTGGAACTTATGATACAATGACTATATTCTAGTTTTTTTATATTTAAAGATTGGTTAAAGGAGAGGACATATCTTTCTCTATCAAATGAATCTATAATGTGCCATATTATTTGTAGAAAACAGGACAGTCTACAGGGCTTAACCAGGTCACACACATTTGGCACAGTTTTTAATAGGGACAAACCCACATTAGCACAAACTGGATTCAAATTCAGACAGGATCTGGTACATGCAACACCGTTTGAGAAACAATAGTGTGCACCCCATTGTCTGCATTGTTTACTATGCAAAACACATCATTTCTTATCACAGTGGACGGCGGAGTTGTCCTAATATTCCCTCTGTGTTATTTCAGATCACCGTTAAGATAAGCAGTGTGCCATTTCAAAATTATCATTCAGGGAAAGATGTTGCTCGTAGTGTAAAATCAATAGCTGCTTAAAATTCATTGCCAGCCAATCCATTTGCCCTTTATGTTGCTAACCTTTCACTTAAATATGCACCATATTAAGATTTCATTATATACAATGAATGTCACAACAGTTTGCCCACCACACCTCTTGTTTGCATGGGTTAACTGCAAATCATTTGGCTTGTAATGTGTGAAAAATGACCTTCGTTAAGGGTGTATATGTATATAAAATGAGCTACAGCATATCTTAATAGGCATTAGAAAGCACCACAGGATATCAGTCTGATGTTTTAGGCACAAAAGCCTTTTAACAAACTGGGTGGGCTGCATGTGACCAGAGTTATGAAAACACAGCTAAAATCACATAGAGGCCTGTATACTACTGCTGAATGCATTTGGCTTGTGTATCATTCAAATAAAACAACTTAAAGTAGAAACATATGGAGGAAGTATACCACAAATAACCAACATATTATGGGTTTCAGTATCAACACAAAACAAATCCACTCGAACTGCAGATTATGATGAATCATTGTGATTATGTCAATCATGAGAAATAGAAAATCACTCAAAATCTATACAATGAAAATTGTTAATGGTATCAAAATGCAACTTTTACACATACTTTTATAATAAAAATATATGGGGTGCTGTACATTTTTACTTGTACTACTTACTTTTAAACCCAAACATACTGTTGTGTTTCAAAGCCAAAACTTGAAATATCAAATAGATATTTAGACAGATAGATAGATAAGTAGATACTTCATTGATTCCCCGTAGGAGAAATTCAGTAGAGTGCATTTTTATTGTTATTGTTTTATTCAATAAAAATGCACTTTACTTTATACTCTGAAACAAAACATAAAAAACATCTTATTCTTATTCTTCACAGTGTATTTACCGGCATGTACATGCTGTTTCCTATTTCATACATTACTTACTCTACAGCTTGGGGGGTTTATCTGTTCCTGTCATCTCTTGCATTAACTGTGTTCAATAAGTTTGGACTGTTTGATAAAAAGCCATTTGTGTAAAGTTTGGATTTGTTCCTGCGTTTGTGAGTCCAGTATATGTGGATAAGACGCAGTAAACAAATGGCTGTGTCAGAACTTAATCACCCTGAATGATGTATTGCATCAGGAAAGTGCTAGAAAATGTATGGATATGGGACAAGATTTGTGCATGATCAATGACATACTATATTGTTTGATGTAATAATTTATTCAGCCCATAAAAGGTTGATAAAACAGTGTTGAAAAGCAATTTAAATTGAATTCATTTAAATGTCAATTCTCATGGTTAGGATTTTTCTATAATTGGCTATTTAATTAAAATAATTTTCATAGTCATTAATACAGCCAGCAACTTGTAGCGCCCTGACGTCTTTTAATTACATGGTATTAACAAAATTGATATGCTTTAGAAAGCATGGTGAATAAGAAATAATTAGACCAATCATACATCATCCTCTTATGGACATTAAGTGTATCACAATATAATTGATGAAGTTCAAAAACGGGAGAGATAAATAACTTTAATTGTAGCGAGTTGCAGTACAAAGAATCCCACTCACGATGTATTATATTTCAAAAGCAATTCATTATCTGTAACATTACTTAGTGTGTGTGCCCAGAGCGCTCCCGTAACCTATGATTACATGACATGTGAACGCACCACGGCTGCACACTCTTTTAAATTGTCCTATCTGCATTAATCTCAGGACTGGAGGCAAATAAGAGGGCAGAGGCATCTTCAAACATAAGAATCATTTAGATGCTCAGAATAAAGCGTGTATTGATCATGCATATTTGTTTCTCCAAGGTTACACTGGCCTGACCCCATCTATCCTGCGACAGCGGCCAACACAAACATGCCACCTTAGTTAAAACATGACGCTGTGGGCTGTGGTGGGAGGCTGGGAGAGATGTTATTTTCATGCTGCTAAATTAAAACGTTCCTCCTTCAAATATGATAACAAAGTGTAGGATAACACTGAAGTGAAACAGCATATCTCATGGTTTTACCAAAATTCATCTTGACAGTAATCATATAGTGACACATGATGTAGCTCTAATACAATGCACAATAAATAAGTTAATTGCCAATGCAGCAATAATAGTGAAGTGAGCACACTTTTATGCTCAAAGTGTTAATGATAACAAAATAATTATAAATAATAATAGTAATATTACTATTTTATTAACACCCAAAAAAACAAAGACTGTCTTTCAAATGCACTGCGTGCATAACTGCGGATAGGACTATGCACCTGGTGTTATTAGAATTTTAAATGGATGGCATCATAATAACATGGGGGACAAGAGGGGGAAAGGGTGTGTGGGGTGTTTAATATATTTTGGGGCAGGGGGTAATGAGGCTGTTGTATTCTGGGGAGGGGCTACTTTAGTTGCATTGTTTTTCTGGGCAGCAAACAGATTACATTTTCATTTTATTTTATTCCCGTATTTAATGAGTGGATCTCCCTACAATTAAAAGAATATAATGTATTACTTTTCTTACTCTTACTTAAATACCAAAAAATCTCACGTCACCCTCTGCAGGTGGTTATCCCTTTTACACCACACCACTTTGTGCAGGTTTACATGGAAAGTCAATGATGTAATTGAGGGCCCGTAAGTTGAACAATGCTCACTTATTGGCCAAAGAAGCACACTTCTACATATCAGAGAGCACAGTGGTGCTGGGGTCAGAGGCAGGTCAGAGGAAGAAGACACTTGAAAACAAAAGCTAAACCAAGATTAAACCATGACTGAATATGTGATAGTAGGGGAGCGATTTTAGCCATATGCTTTCACTCTGAGTTCATTTACTACTGTGACCCAAATAAACATTACTGTTGAGACGATTGCACCAGACAAAGATAAGGAAGTGCCCAGTGCTCATCCTGGCGCAGCTCCTGGAGAAAATGGTGTTATTACATGTCATCTGACTTGTCTCTGAAGGATCTTGTCACCCAGACATGCCGCAAAGCTGCACTTATTGATCAAAAACTTTATCCAAGTGCACAAAAAGCTAGCCCACTGCTATCGTTGCACATTACATGCAATGCGCGCTGCATCGCTTATCAGGGAGATGGTTTTACTAAATTCACGCAGCTGATTTTTAATAAACAGGCTTCCAAAAGCGAGGTGTGAAGGAGGCTTTAGCTCGGGACCTTTACCAAAGTGCAGGAAGCTGGCACTGTGTGTTTTCTGTACTGTGATTTCCGAGGTTGTTCCAAGGATCTGCTCGAACCACTCTATTGGCCTTGGCGTCACTGCCCCGAGTGCTCCGGTATCCACCCCCACAATATCTAGTTGATTTGCCATAGACATTTTTCACACTAAGCACCGCTCCCGCTTACCAGTTTACAGGGTCCCATTTTTTCACAAAAGTCTCAAAATTGCAGGGTGGTCACTGCCTTGTGGTTATGTAGCGTGACCTGTGAAATTATGTGAATAATGTCCACAAAAGACAGTTTTGTCCCAATGCTAACAGCTATAAGCTAGCAGAGTTTTTTAAAATGTCTCATGCCGCGTTCAGGCCGGATATGGGGTTGCGTCAGCATTCAATGCAAAGTCAATAAAGACGCGCGTTCAAGCGTCAAAACGCACGAGCGTCTCGGAATTCGCATGCATGGACTGCTCAGTAGAGACGCACTGACTGCGCAGGAAAGTCGAAGGGGAGGAGCAGGAGCGGAAAATTGACGCATGCAGGAGATGAATTTTGCGGAGCTTTTCCTCAGGACGCTCGTGCAGCGACCAATCAGAGAGCCGCAAAGTGGTCACGGGGACAGAAGCAGTCTGAGCGAGCAGACTGAAAATACTCGTAAACAGCAAAACAGGAGCTACACCAGGAGCTACACCAGGACTAAACCAGGACTAAACCAGGACTAAACCAGGGTTGACAATGGGGGACATAGTGCTTGTTAACATGTGAGTTTTCATGCTCCGTGACTTTATGTAACTGCTTCGAGTGTGTTCGCCGATGCGTAAGTACCGTTTAATAATAAAATAAACGTATTGCGCACCTCCGTGAACACATACTATTGTTATATAAAATCTGTGGAAGGTCTCTGAGCACAGACGCGCTGCACAGCTGCATTATTGGAGAAGATCTTTACACAAGAAGCCGCTAGCTTAACTCTGTTAGCATCAAAGCCTGCCGGCTCCTTCCGCCACTTCCAGCGAGTCTGGTGAGCGAGGCTTCAGCGTTTCAGCGTTGGCGGTCTAAAAGCAGCCTAAAACATAGGCCCTAAAAACACCTAATCAGCATTCAATCATTTCCGCACAAAAAGAATACTTGATTGTTTCTCCAAAAACGGTTTTAAGCACATAAGTGATCTCCATCGGGCTGTCATCAAATGGCAGGGAGTGAAAAACATACATTGACACATCCCATTTTAGACCCCACCGCAGGACCTACTCATCTGCCACTGTCTGAGACATTCCTAGCCTGACCAGCCTCACACAATGTAACAATATGTGATAGACTAGACATACTCTGGTGACGGTACACAAGTGACTGTAATACACAAAAACATCGCATTGGATTTGAACAATCGATGTAAATGTGACCATTTTGGCACAATTACTTTTGTTTAACGAACTAGCTTTCGTGAGCTATTGACCGCGGAAGTCTGAATCTGACGCTAAATTTACCAAACTTCTGCCGTGATGATAATGCAGGCCACGCTGGCCCTTATCAACATTAAACCCATGGATGTGATCTGGGCTAAAGCTGCTAGGGTAATGCTACTGGGCTAATGCCGGTTGTTTTGGTGCTTTCTCCTGGCGTCAGAGCCTGCGCTAGCTTTAGCCAACCGGCCCCGGGTTAACCTCAAGTCCCACCAGGGCCCAAAAGAGTACCTAGCATGGAGGAGAGGGACTCTGTTGGGCCCTGTGCAATTTGATGATATGACGACCTATCGCAATATGCCGGTATAACAAAAATCTCTATTGTTGGCCAATTTTTTATCGCCTACCACTTATAGCGTTTATATCACCCAGCCCTACCTATGGGGACTATGGAACACATAAGCCAGGAGGATATCCGCATGGATCCTAGAATACACTTTTTAAGTGCTATGTTTTGACGAGTTTTCAAGCCTCAGGGTGGTGGATTTGGGATGGAACCAGACTGACAGGACAGTAATGGCAAACCAACCAGATATAGGTTCCCTGGGCTCTGGTAGAGGACCTGAGCATAAAGAGGGATAACAACCAGTGAGATGAGGTTAAGGTTTTTTTTATTTTTTATACTGTCTTGCCTAAGGTGTCTTGCCTGAGTATTGGAAATACTTGCATGTGAAAGCCAAATCTCGTCAGACCTCTGAAGCCGTGATGGGAGACCTCTGGGAACACCAAGTGCCATAATGGGGCGGCTGCTGTTGTAAGATACCAAACTGTCATTGTGTCCTTATAGGCAACCCTCTTCACCCACATTGCCTAGAATGAGTCTGGTGCATGTGTGAATGACTGGTGGTGGTCGGAAAGGACGATGGCATTGACTGGTTGCCTCGCTTCTGTCAGTGTGCCCCAGGGCAGCTGTGGCTACAGTAGTAGTTTATCATCACCGTGTATGGAGTGAAAGAATAATGACATGTGAAGCGTCTTTGAGTGTCCTGAAAAGTGCTATATAAAACCAATGCATTATTATTATTATCAATATTATTAAGGACACAACACTTCCCCACTGTAGCTCCTGGTGTTCCCAGGTCTCCCATCACAGTACTAACCTGCCCTGCTTAACCTCTTAGCTGGCTTTCACATGGAGTTGAAAGCCAGATACAAGCACAATACAATATTAATACAGTATAACCTCACATGTGCCCATTATATTGATTGCGACCTATAGTAAAAGCAGGGCTTGTAGCTCACTTGGCCTTTACGTTTTTCACAATTTATGAATACGTAAATTGTTCACATTTCACACACCTTTCATTCTAATATTAATAATAATTCTGTGCACTTTTAAAACTCTACAAACGTTTTGAAGTCTCCCAAAGCACTAATTCTCAAAAGAATAGAGTCACACTTCACCCTAGCCGCTCATGAGCCCGGAATATAGGAGTCACCAAAATTGAGAAAGAAATTGAGACATTTTATAAAAAGTTTCACCTTTTTATAAAAAGTTACACCTTTTATAAAGAGTTACACCTTTTTATAAAGAGTTACACCTTTTTATAAAGAGTTACATCTTTTTATAAAAAGTTACACCTTTTTATAAAAAGTTACACCTTTTTATAAAAAGTTACACCTTTTTATAAAAAGTTACACCTTTTTATAAAAAGTTACACCCTTTTTATAAAAAGTTACACCTTTTTATAAGAAATTATACCTTTTTATAAAAAGCTCACTGGTTGTTTTTCCAGTAACTTTGTTAGTTTTAGACTATAGACAATTCACTTTTTAGCTAAATACTGTGGTCCTCAATTAGATTTGAGTAAGATAAAAATTTACTAGCAGTTTATGAGAGGTTACACCTGTATAAAATACCAAATAAGTGTTCACTTCCCTTCTCATTATCATTATTGCAACAGTCAGTCTTTCACTTGAACTAGACAGCGGACTGAGCTGCAGAGGTGTGAGAAACAGAGATTTGTGGATATCTAAATTGCTAAAGCCCAAACCTGTATAAACAGTGGTAATTACCGGGCCATTGACAGTCTCTCAGTGTTGTGCTCATTCTGCCACAGCCGCAGTGATTAAAATGAATCCTCATCGACTTCTCCATTAAAGCGCTGGCAGGAGCGATCCCGTGACCTTTCCCCATTGATTGAACATAACAATCACAATTCAATTGTAATGCAAAGAGAACATTTGTTATAATGTACATGAGATGCATGAGTCATTTCCTGGGAGCAGAGAAGGCTAATCAATGGAGCGACTCTTGGCGTGATGCAAAGAGAATGAGGCCGTGTTGCATACAGCCTGCAGTGTATGATGGAAGTCAATGATATGCATGTAAACATTGTATTCTCTGTTCCCAAACCGTCTCTGACATCACAGAATATCCAGATGCACCAATAGTCCACCACAGGGGTCTATTAAGACCACAGATGGAGGTGCATCTGAACATGAACTGAGAACTTCGGAGCACATTTTCTCACACACAAAAATATATGATGCAACATAGAAGAAGAAAAGCAGCTCCACAGCATCAACAGGTTTAGCAGTGGAGATGCTGTGATTCGATTGATGAGCAGTGTTGGTGTTCCACAGGCATTTTTGAATATTGGCCAAAAAGTAAAATGATATGTTGGGAGTGTGTTCTTTCACATGTTTGCTGAGTCCCTCACTTGGCTTATGTGGCTCTTTTTTTTAACAAGGATGTATATTGGCCTCTTATTTGATTGAGCTGTGCTGTGGATGTTCACACATGACGGAAGGATGAAGCATGAGATTGACATAACTGGACCCCTGGATGGCCATGAAGGCAGAGCTCTGGAAGAGCAGGTGATCCTCTTGAGCAGGCACTGGAAGGGCAGCTTAGGAAATAGCAGCGTTACTCAGTCTCATGACCACAACTGATAAGTGGCAGCTGCAAGAATTTCTGCAATTGGCATTTTCAATGTTCTTTTCTGGGCATCTAAAACTTTAGAGGACTGTTCAGGAATCTTCAGTGGCATCTAGTCTTTCAATGTGATTTTCTATGGCATCTTGTAGTTTAGTGGCATTTTCTGTGGCATCTTCTATTTCAGTGGTTTCTCGTAGTTCAATGGAATTTTCAGAATCTTGACCGCATGAAACAGTACCAACACACAGAACTCATGGAGAGGACCATCAGGGTGTGTTGCCACTGAAATACTAGATGCCCCTGAAAAAATGCCACTAAACAGATGCCACTGAGAATGCCAGTTGCAGATATTGGTTCCTGTATTTTGGCAGCGACGTGGCAACATTGGTGACGAATGTGCTGTTTGGTTCTGGCCATTTTATTGGCTCTGGTTCAGTGTGGCACCCTGAACCTTGTAGTATAGGAAAATGGAAAAAACAGCTTTAGATTCAGATTCAGAAAACTTTATTGATCCCTTAAGGGCAATTGATTTGCTGCAACCTCCGACAGATGTTGTACAAACACATCACAACAC
>JAPMNZ010938562.1:0-14373 GCA_029875035.1 Pomatoschistus microps | reverse complement strand
TAATACAGACATTTTTGCTATATGTCTATTAAATCAAAGGGAGAAAGTGTAATAAATCATATGTTCCATCAGCTAACATCAATAAAATGTAAACTCACTGTAAAAAAAATAAAAAACGTATTAGTCTTTATACAAGTAGAATTAGGCCTTATCCTAAATTAGGTCAATATGTTTTTTGCTTTGTTATTTTCACAGAGTATTAATATCGGGGCAGTCAAAGAGCTATGTCTTGGTGAACACGTGTCAGAGCTGCAGCCGTAAATAAATGATTCAATTGACACCTCTGACTTTTGATCACTTGCACGTTGTTTATTGGGCCTGAGCGAATCATCCGCGTTCAAAGCCGCCGTGACTGTGATTCTCCGCAGCTGAAGACTTTTAATCCTCCATACAGGCGTCTGCTAAATAAACTAATTAACAGGGCCCTTTGTTGGTCGCAATGAGGGAGGAGAATAAACAAAGCGAACATGGACCAAAAATCAACATAAAGGCAACTTCAGAGTGGCCAAACCAAACTAAGTTCACAAATATACAAGATAACATTAATAATTAATTCAGCATGTGTACAAGTTTGCTGAATGTGTTTAAATATAATCAGTAGCAATGGAAAGGAATGAAATGGAAAAACGTGCAACTAATAACGGCGCTGCTCGTTGTTATTGCAATCTATGTCTACATTTTTATCAATGTTTAACTTGTTTTTCAGTTGCAAAAAACCATTCCTCATTTGTGACTTCCTGTTAAATAGCAATACATTTTTTCTGATTCTGATGATAAATGATGTGTCTAAATTCAAGAATATAGTTTTAATTTCATTTTGTTATAGGTAATAAGCCCCAGGAACAAAATAGACTACAATAAAAGTTTGTATTGGCTTCATTTTATGTTTTTATTGCACTGAAAAGGTAAAAACAATGTGAGTGCACACCTCACTGTATATTGTCCTGGAGCAGGGCCTCCTCCTGCTCATTATCTCATGGTAACATTGCTCCATGAGAATCATTAAACTACACATACATGTTCACTTTACACATGATATTAAGTTGTAAGTGAAATTACGTCCAAAAAGCTACATGGTGTTAGATTTGTGAGACTAAATATGTTTAATCGACTTCATCTTGTCTCAGAATCGCAATTGAAAGAATTCACACAAACATTGTAAATTCAACAGGTAAAAAAAAAAATGTAATTCCGACGATTTCTCAACCCTAGACCTGATCAAGAGGCGAAGCGTGATCGATCAGAGGAGTTCTCAGGCTGGCACCCCCACCACGTCCAGAGCGCACAGGACGCACTGGATTGGTCAGCCTCACGCAGCCGCCGCCACCACAAGCGCCTCCTCCCATAAACTCCATCAGAGCGCACGCACCTAACTTTTACCATTAGTTCCAGGACAAGCAGCGAATCACTATTCCCTTCTGCGCGATCCATGGCACATGTTTAGCAGGTACGTGTTTGAAAAAGACAACTTTATCTTTTCGTTTCTGTATTTTTACGCGCGGCGGGACTGAGCTGCGTCGTGCCTCGGCGCGGACAGACTCGTTTCGGAGTAGGATTGTTTTATCGCCTTGTTAAGCCTGCCTCTCGCTCTTATCTGTTTAGGTTCTTATCAAACGGTTATCTCATTGCTGTGAAGACATATTGCGTTTTGTTTCCTATCTGTATGTGTGTGTGCATGTGTACGCAGTGGTGTGTGCTGTTATGTGGGAGGACAGTGATTTGACACGGATGGATCCAGAGCCTGCCGATTAGTGTGTTTTTATTACTGAACTAACTCCCCGCGTTAATGCTGTGAACGAATAATCTGAGTTAGCTTTTAGAATCAATAATCATTTGGTTTATGAGTATTCACCGGCTGATCGCTTCTCTAAAACTGGATCTCTCCTGTTGTAGGGTGGACTCGTCCCTGAACATTATTAACCCTTCCGTGTTTGGAAATATTCCTGGATGGACCTGGCCGATAACAGCTGGTCCATGGTTAAGCGCGAAGTGTCGAGCAGCCCTGGATCTCCGGCTGAGAGTTACCTGTCTGGAGACAGGAGAGACGGCCCCGCGGCGGACGAGCTCCGATCCGCCGTGTCCCACAGCGAGCTGGACGCACTGGGGCACAGGCGACACTCCTACGTCCACTTTGGACACCACCACAACAACGGGCTGGGCTCTGAGGACATGCCTCTGTTTACGGACTTAGACCAGGGCAGCAAACTGGTGCTGTCCGGCTCCACGCACAAAACTGGCCTTCTCGTGGATCCCAGTGAAATGTACCAGACACTGGCCATCGCCGCCGCGCAAACGCCCACCGGATACGAGTCCTCCTCCGGGGGCTACAGCATGCACTCCAGCCCCAACTCCCCCGTGTACGTGCCCAGCTCCCGTGTGGGGTCCATGATCCCCAACCTGTCCTACCTGCAGGCCGGGGGCACGCAGCCCAGTCATGTGTCCAGTCACTCGGTCTGGTCCCAGTCTGCACCAGAGAGCCCCTCATACAGCACAAGCAGCCCACACGCCACCAGCCGCTTCCACTATCCCCCCAGCCCCCCCATGAGCAACGGCACGTCCCGGGAATCAGCCTACAGCAACAGTCTGAACGTGGGCAGCAGGGACCAGTACAGCCTGTCCCGGGGCCTCAGCGGGACCTACGCCAGCCCATACTCCCCCTACGTGACCCCGCAGCTGTCCCAGCTGCCCTCGCCCTGGACCAGTGGGCCCTTCGACAACAGCATGCTGCACACGCTGCAGAGCAGAGGCGCGCCCCTCATCAGGGGCCCCAGCGGAGGTGAGCGGCTCTCGGACATGCGTCCTCTTGTTTGGGCTTTCATCCTTCATTCACTTCACGTGGATAAGTCTTAAAAATATCTCTACTGCAACCTGAAATTATCAATTAAAATGGTTCGTCACGAGGGTGAAAACATTCAACAAAATACATAAATATAGATCGATATATTTTACTTGATTACAAATTAAGTAATATCCATTACAAGTTAATGAAATATATGCCCATGAATATAATCACTTCAACAGATAGAACAGAGATGCCATGTTCTCATATTTTTTTATTTAGTTTATGAAAACCCTCCGATATTTTCCATAATTGTTTTCATTTCGGACCCGCTCCTAAATCATTAGTCTTGATAAATCTGAAATGTTCGGTGTGTGTGATATGTTGTTGAATTCCCCGTGTTACACCGTGTTTTTTATGTGACTTGTTGCTGATTATTCTGGGTCTCTCTTCAGTCTCGGAGCTGCTGGATGACATGGGCGAGAGTCGTGAGTGTGTGAACTGCGGCTCAATCTCCACTCCGCTCTGGAGACGCGACGGCACCGGACACTTTCTGTGTAACGCCTGCGGCCTCTACAGCAAAATGAACGGACTGAGCAGACCGCTCATCAAGCCGCAGAAGCGCACGGTGAGCGTCATCTCTGACACATGCACAGTTACAGTCTGGAAAAGCATCTCCTCATTTATGTTCAGCCCGTAAACAGATGCAAATGTTATATATTTTATTGTTCAGACATTTACAACCCATTCGTCAGCACGTGGTTAAAAAGAAACCATTAATGAAATGCACTATATGCATCGCATTGAAATACATGTCTTGTTAAAAAACACGTGTATGTATATATTTAACTCATGTATGTATGCACATATGTGCAACCAAGGGGTGCCCTGTTTATAATGGGAAATAGAGTTTGAATGCGTCCATTGTGGAGATATTAGTGAAGTGGCTTTGGAACAAACCCTCGCATTGACCTGTCAGTATTACTTCCTGATGTGAATAATCCCAGTAATGGTTGTATGTTGTTGTATGTCACAGTCCACGTCCAGAAGAATCGGGTTGTCCTGCGCAAACTGCCAGACGAGCACCACCACTTTGTGGCGCAGAAACGCAGAGGGAGAGCCCGTGTGCAACGCCTGTGGCCTCTACACCAAACTACACGGGGTCAGTGTCATGTCTATAACATCATGGAGGAATCTCAAACATTTATCTGTTAATACTTTCTCAGTTTTGGATGATGTGTTTTTTATGTTATTTTCGGTTAAGATAAAAAAAAGGCGACTGATATATTTTGTTTTCATTCTTGCAGGTTCCTCGACCACTTGCAATGAAAAAAGAAGGAATCCAGACAAGAAAACGAAAACCCAAAACACTAAATAAATCCAAAGGTTCCTCTGGTGAGTCAAAATCAACAATTGCTTATATTTTTATTTATAAGCAATTTATCATTTTATCAAAATGATAAAGGTAATTCATCTAAATATTAATCTTTTTTTCAGGAAGCAATAATAACACCGTCTCCATGACTCCCACGTCCACGTCTTCCTCCAACTCTGAGGACTGCTCCAAAACCAGCTCCCCCACCACACAGGTCAGACTTTCACACAAATCATTTCTAGCTGATGCCATTTCACCCTGAGTACAACTAGGAATTGTATTATTATATACAATTAAATACAATTATTATGAAATGACGCAATACTTTTCGTGGGCATCTGTGGGACGACATCTCTACATTAATAGTGACATTTCAATGACTACATTTCTCAATATGAGACATGGCACCCTTCCCTCCTGACATCCATTTGTATTTATATTAAGTTATTAACAGGCAGTGTATATTCAAAACAAGAAAATTAATAAATTACTCATGCCTGTATATTGTCCCTTTCCATCTTTAGTCTTCTTTCTCCGTCAAGGAATATAGGCTGAAAATATAAAAACGTGCATTTCATTGAGAAGGATCAAGCGCAGCGTCGTTGTGGTTTCTTTTTGTCTCTCAAAATTTAAATGTAAATAATATGAAATGTCATGTAATAAAAAAAGACAGTGGACTCCTCAAACCAGCTTTGTCAAAGTCAAGACCATTTCTTTTGGTCCGTGAAATGATTTTCAATGATCATTATCACGGTAACTTGCAGCATTGATGGTATCGGTGCTACTATGGCATGCTATACTTAATTTTAAAGCCTATTATCTTAGCAACCACATGATTGAATATAGTAATAATAATAATAATAATATTAATAATAATAATAATAATAATAATAATAATAATCTTTATTTCAGACTCAAGCCCCATATAAAAGACACCACAAGACACAGACAAAAAAAGAACTAAAACAAATTCTTCTTCTTGGTTTTTTTAATATTTAACTATTAAAACTCTTCCAATAAATCTCTTCATAATGTTTGGCCCAGTTGTGGTTGAATTCAAACCTACAAGAAAATAATGTCCAAAACCCATGTCAAATACAATTAATATGACCAAAAGACGAGAATATGTATAAAAAATAAAAAATGTTGTACCACCCGACCAAAATGAGTTTGACACCAGTACCTTAGACTCAGACTGAGATAATTAGTAATGTATTTTATGTATTGGTCAACTCCCCCTTATTGTCCGTGTTGGAACAGTTTGATTCTCTGATCTGTGTTGGCAAAGTTTTGTAAAGTCCTCGGAGATAACTGCTGTTGTGATTTAGGGCTTTACACAAATAGATCAAAACAAAATGAAATTGAATGAAATACTAGTGTTTTTTTGTGATTCTGTCCTCACATTCACCGCTCTCTCCCTCTGCAGGTCAGCTCTTCAGTGCTGTCCAGTTCAGCGGAGGCCAGTGTGTCATCAGTGAAGTATTCGGGACAGGACGCCCTGTACACCAGCCTATCCCAGGAGGTGTCCTCTGTGCGGGGCGAGCCCTGGTGCCCCATGGCTCTGGCCTGACCCCCCTCTCCAAAACGAAAGACTTTAATCCCTGGTCCAAGCACACTGTCATCTGGAACTATCCCGGAGCATCTACCAGTTCTTTCCTTGTTCGGATTTCAAGAACCCGATCTTCTCCTCAAAGCGTGGAATACTTAACGTCCAGATTTGGGAAATTTTGGAGAAAAACGATCAAGGTTTTGTTTTGTTTTTTCCCCCCGTCATTTTTGTTGTTGTTGCCGTGGACGACTCTTCAGGAGACGACGCAGCATTTCTCTCCCATACACACTTTTTCACATTGTACAGAGATAATTTTCTCTCGGATACAGACGCTGCCATTTCAAGCACGACTTTACGGACAAGCTGTACTTCCCCCGCAACTGGAATCATGCAAAGACGACTTTTACAAAATCAAAAAGGGATAAGAATAAATATATTTATAAATGTCCCACTGTTGGCTTTGATTGTGAATAAAGATATCATTATAGAGTAGAACCTCCTTTTGTGTTTCTTTGAAAAGCCATTTGTAATATGCACGTGAAAGCTCTTACTGGCTCAAACAGGGTATCAATGACTTCATCTTATATAAATTATTTCCTTTTTTAAATAATCAACTTCCCCTGGCGTTCGTGTATCTGACATTACGGTACTATTCTTTGACATGTAAAGCAGTTGGCTTATTTGAACAGCCCATAATAAATAACTGCCTTGTTACAAAGAGGACTGTTGCACTACGGGAACCTATGCTTTGACAATGCAAACACACTCTGGCATCACTACTATTCTAAAACAGGGGAGGAACTATCTATTGTGACTGGATTAACAGAGCAAAGGTGACACAAGCAAATAAAGTCAACAAAGTGATCTGTGAATATAATTTTGTCTGACAGTGGTCCCTCTGTGTGGAAATGTGGAGCTGAGGCTTCCAGCTGAGGGGGCGGAGTCAAGCTTCCCCTTTCATTTCATGTTTCAATCAGCTACGATTTTTTTTGTTTTACCTCACACTTTTATTCAATAATCAGTGTATATTTTTTTTCTGGAAGTATTTATTTTTTGAAAATATTTCATCATAATTTTCTTTGTCGGTTTCGCTTCTGGAGATTTATTTAATTTTTAGTCAAATAAACTGTCTTTGTGAAGCACATAACTTAATCACAAGTTGTTTTCTTTTCATATCTTGTGTAAACTGTTGTCAAATGAATCCATTAGAGTAATTCAGACGTGTTTGTACAATCACAAATCAAAGCTGTGTGTTCATAGAGGAGAAGACATGTGGGTTTCAGACTGACGACGCAGGTTAATCATCAGGATTGTCCTTAAAACAAGACGGGACAAACTGGAAGTAATGAAAATATCTTTATTTTACTACAGTGGAGTATGGAGACTATACTTCATGGATTTATAGAAATAAATGCTTATTCATTAGATGTTAAGAGTTTGGAGTAACTAGTTATTTTTGTATCATATCACACTGATAAATGAACGCTGAATTGGTAATATTCTAGTTGTAATGAAAGTAACTTAAGTAACATGCATATATTATGTATGCATGTAATGAATTGCGCTATTTGTAAGTGCACATTTTCTTTGTTTCTTCACGTTTTGCTATGAATGATGACATAGACGATATATATCAGTAGTTTATATAACGTGTGTGTAACAGAAAAGAGCTTAAATTCAAATCACAACAGTAGTTATCTTTGCAAAACAGTTGAATTTGCCGACATAGATCAGAGAATCAAACTGTTCCAACAGCTCCTGAAACAGCAGACTAGATCAGTGTCATTCAAACACTGTCACTGTGATATTATTAGTATTCTGGACCAGAGCATGGTTTTATATCAGTTTTATTGTATTACAAATAGATTACCCTTTTAAGTTGCTCGTAATATGAATATGAATGTAACATTTTAGCGAACCTTACCCAACACTGATCGTTATCATTAATCACTTCTTAAAAGTTGCAAGAGCTTAGAAACTTGATAATCGTCAACTTTGAACACGACAGAGACACACAACATCTTGCTCTTTTCGCTCCAAACTGCGAGCTTGTGCAATCCAGTGTAAGACACAGAAATAAGTCTCACAAATGCATTTCTCTTCTCTTTCTGTTGGCTCCTATACATTTCCCACATACATGCTCCATATTTCATTATAGCTTCCTTTGTTGTCACTGACATGTTTTTAATGCTGGTCTTTACCACAATCCCTCATGCTCTAAAGACTCCAAAGCCCAGAGCACTTTCCTGCGTCCTCCAAAGTAGCTGTCACACTGTTTACTGTAGGAGCCTTTGAGCGAGACGTGAAGGATTCTCAAGATGCTGAAGATTTACGTCAGGACTTAGTCTTATCAGTCTGCTCCCTCACGTATTGAGTTTATTGACCAGTGAGGAATTTGCAAGGTTGCACCACTACTCATGCACGGCTCTCGCTCTTCACACAATCAGAGAAATGCTTCAAATAATATTACAATATTGTCAGTTGCAAGTTCGTTGATTTTTCTCTCATCAATTGCTGCAACACAAACTAAATGGTTCTTAATGAACAAGGTATAGATATAAAAGCACTGAGCACACTGCAAGTGATTACGTTTCGGCCTTTATTTGTTAATTTTATCCTTTTCTTTTGATTTGGACCCGACCAGAGATTTGGATTGTATCAGCAACATTGCCTATATGGACAATGCTATGAAGCCCAATAGGGAAGTGCTCGTGGACAAAGTTTTGCTCCAACTCGCTCTGGCTCCTGTTGATTTGGTGTTTATATGTAGATAATGTCTTTGGATTCGAGCTACATAAGGATCTATCAATTATCACAGCGGTAAAATATTATGTGGAGTTTTGAAAACACAATTGTTTTATCCTCAAGTTTTAAAAATGTTTGTGCTATTGTGTCTTATTTTCCAAAACAAACCATTTGCCAAACTGTTGTTCAATTCAATTCAATTCAATTCAATTTATTCTTGTATAGCCCCAAATCACTCCCAGGCAGTCTGCAGGTGTAGATGGAGGAAGCCAGGTTCAGGGGTCCCGTCATCGTACCATGAAACAGACAATGGGACACCGGGTGAATAGCAAGGAACAAGCTACAGTCAAAATCCTAATATTGCTAAACAGATAAAGTAGGAAGGAGAGAAAAGCGCTCAAGTTACCATGTTGTTGTGTCCTTAGGCAAGACATGTCACCCACATTGCCTAGAATGAGTCTGGTGTGTATAAATGTTTGGTGGTGGTCAGAGGGGCTTATGGAGTGAAAGAAAAAATACCTGTGAAGGTTCTTTGAGTGTCCAGAAAAGTGTTATATAAAACTGATGCATTTATTTATTTAGATATTTGCACCACTCTGCCCTCTCTAAATAACTTGACAATGTACCTTGACAAGCCTTTCCTTCTTGATTGAAGGTGTTATTGATCAATCCAATGACAGTGGATTAAATGAAAACCCTAGATGATTATAAAACATTAAAGAGGTGAATATTGTGTGTGTGATGCATGTGTGAGGTGGACGGTGGCTCTGCAGGTTTCCACAGAGACCAGAAGGAGGAAAGTTAAACAGAATCATCACAGAGATCCTCCCTCTGCGCTGAGCCGGGTCCAGCGGGGCCAAGTTTACACACGCACAGAGGGAGTGAGTGCATTGATATGTTTGAGACCATATGTGGCCTGTGCATGCCGTTCACCTGTCAGACTGTACGAGGAGCACTGCGGACTATAAGCAACATGTGTCATTCACCTTCAGAA
This sequence comes from Pomatoschistus microps, assembly GCA_029875035.1. NCBI lineage: Eukaryota > Metazoa > Chordata > Actinopteri > Gobiiformes > Gobiidae > Pomatoschistus > Pomatoschistus microps. The sequence continues at coordinate 4,931 of JAPMNZ010938562.1, read as the reverse complement.
ATAATGTGCAATATTAGAATCGCTGACAACGCACTTACAACACATGATAGTTTTGTGTACTTTAGGCCATCTTTGGAAAACATGGTCGTCTAACATATTAGGTCAAATCTATTTTATTTTTGTGCTTTTAATCATGTTTCAACAATTTTACTTCCTACAACAGCAATAACTGTGAGTTTTATAAATGTTTTTTGTTTCATGTTTGTGGTTTTAACTCTGTAGACACCAGCACTATCCAGTTTAGTGGCAAATTAGAATGTATTTTTATAAAGCAAAGTTAATGTACTTTAAGTCTGTCTATTCCCATAGTTTGTGCAAGACGCTCAGTTTCCTGGCTGTGAAGGCCGAGTTTGGCTTGCTCTTAATCTACATTAACATACACCACGTATCCAACACATGGTGAAAACCGTACCTCTGATTCATAAGGTAATCATTAATCACGGCTCCCGCTGTTCATGGTTCCAGCTTCCTGTTTCATGCAAAAGATTCAGACTTTTTTCCTCATTGAAAAACACAAGGGACAGACGATATTTGTTAAAGTTTCATTAATAGTAAAATCATCTTAGCAGCAGTCCTAATAGCACAATTGCAGCTTTCTTAAAACATATTTTAACCTGAGTTTTCCCAGCTACACTCTGCATGTGCTTGTTCATTTTAATGGGCGATCACGTTTGAATGACCAATTTCTTTCACAAACATGAGCCATGTTCAAATGGGGGAAATGAGTGCTATTATTTAGGGCTATTCAACATATCCAGAGTGACTGTTGGAACAGCGATGCTAACAAAGCAGAAATAACTTGGAAACGGTGGAGGGGGGGCCAAAGGAACCACAACACTTGAGAACAGGCCGCTCCACATGACAAAGCCAAGGACAATGCTTTAATTTGGGTGAACAGAGAACCCATATAGTGTTAGCTATCTTACTTAGCTACTTAACTAAGAAAGAATGAAGTTTACTGTCACTCTAAGAATTCTTTAGATTACTCAGTTTTAGTTATTGTAAAGTTTTATTCATATACAAGGCAACTCAAAGTGGCTAACAAAACAAGACAATTCATTAAATTGATAAATAATCACAGTACATAACGAGTGGAGATAATCAATAATACTTCAGTTGTATCCACAGCTTAAAAGAACTGTTTTTACCCTGGATTTGAACTTTGTCAGAGTAGAAGGCTGTCTCATATTTTCAGGAAGACTGCTCCAGATTTTAGCTGCATACTGTAAATCTGAAACGCTGTTTTTGTTTAGTCCTGACTCTGTGCACCAATAGGAGGCCAGTCCCTGTGCTCGTCGTGAGTCCGAGTTAATTCATCTGGTACTATAGAACCATTAAGCTCTCTTTAGTTTTAGCTGGGTATTCACATTTAAATTCTATTCCTTATACATATTCAGGTCACATTCCTTTTTGCACTAAACTGAACATTATCCTGCCATGATACCAATTGAACCGAGGCGTTTTGCTGCCTCTCGAGAATGAGAAAGATTGCTCTCTAACTAAAGATTGAAGGAATTCATGAAAAAAACTACTTTGGGCATGTGTTTGAAGAGCACTTGATGTTTAAAAGCATAGACAATTCAAAAAGCCTACTATGTGACCTTTAATCTTGTTTCATCTCTGTAGCCGGACAGGGGTGATAGACCACTACACTACACTCACCTCGCCTGTGTGAATGTGGCATTTACCCCAGTCTGCCTCAGGACACATGTGACTCCAGCAAGCTTACAATCACAGCGAATGATAGACTGGGGTAACTGCCAAAGTTCCTCCAGAGGGAAGTGACCAGACCAGGGCCAGGGTGGAGAGACTGCGGTCCCCCAGGAGATGCCCCTCATGAGCTCTGATCACCGGCTCTGCTCCTCCGGAAGAGATGGAATCTGACTCAGCCCTTTGGAGCTTCCTCCTCTCACCAGGGCACAGAGTGGCTCCTGTTTTCATCCCGTCACATTTTTTGTTTTTTTTCATTTTATAGTCTTGCTTCATTTTTTGACTGGCACGGCAATGGAAGTTTATTTGTATGGCACAATTCATACACAATGCAACTCAAAGTGCCAAACAAAATAAGTCAGTTAGATAAACAGAACTATTTGACCCGAATTTATTGTCAGTAAAGAGGCCTGTCTCACATTTTCAGGAAGATTGCTCCAGATTTTAGCAGCAAGAATCTGAAATGCTGCCTCCCCATGTTTAGTCCTGACTCTGGGCACCAGCAGAGCACTAGACTTATTCTTATACGTTTATAAAGTGCTGGTGTAGGTCTTTCATATGTCTGGATGGATATATTACTGTTCTACCTTACAGCTGGAGTACCTAACTCATGACACAGGAAGTAATCGCAACCACAACAGTCTTCATCTTAACAGAAAACATGCAGACTATGCAATGACACACATGCATAAACATGAACAAACATGAAAGAATATACTCTGATTGGCTGTGAGAGGAGGGTCCACTCTTTTCCACTTTTCTGTTTGGAAAAATGAAATCTATATCTTAAATAGTTCCATTCCAGTTCCAGCTATAGATGTTGAAATTATAACATCAGTCCTATCAATATCTTCAATGACAACCAGATCTGATGCTACTACTAGTTCTAGCTTAGTCTAGGTTTGAGCCATACATTCAATTGTGAACTACGTGCAGAAAGCAAAAGGATTTCCTCAGTGTCAGATAAATGGCAAAACCTTCACAAGAGAAAAAAAGGACATTGTAGATCTTTAGTAACGTGTGCTAGTCCAGAAGAGCAGAGTTCACAGCCACATAGAGAAACAACATGATTACATTATTAGAGGAGATGTTGGAGCAGCACTGACAGCAGGTCCCATGCGGCTCAGTGATGACCTGTCATAACTAAGAATAGTCCCAGTTACAGAAACAGGAGGGAGTAGGACCATGTCAGCCGCCCACTCTGGAGGCGGGGTCTGCTGACAACTTTGTTATAGTGTAAAACGTAGATATATGTACAGCCCACTGTTAATGACAAAGGGGGTCCTTTTACACTACCTCACACAATATAAGTCATGTGTAGCTCGAAGATAGTGGTTTCCATCACTTTCTGTCATCACTTTTCCCTGACACAGCTTTTGGAAAACATTGCAGAGCACAGAATAACTCTCACTATTGATTGTACTTGGTATTGGTATTCACAATGTACATGCTTCCTGGGTTATTTTGGTTTATGGGATTCCCTTTGCTCTTATGCCTGTTCAATGGTTAATAATTGGTGGATGATTTGACTAGCAAAGCAGTCTGTACATGAACAATGCGGTGCCCGGTCGGAGCGCTCGGAGCTGGGTTCCTCTAAAATGGAAAGTTATTTTATGACTTTGCAGTCCGCTGAGAGGAGTCTGCTCTTTGAAAGTCAGCCTCTAAATCATGGACGTGTTGTAAGTATTTTTCTGCGATCCGGGGAGTACACTTGGATTCTTGCGAGTTCAGAGCAAGGTTAAAACTTTCTCTCTTCTCTCACTACAAGGCCAAGGCGTTTTGAATTAGCTGTGTCGTATATGGGAACCTGAGCAGGCAGCCAAACTCAATACTTCCCAGTATTTCTGTCAGAACACTGGCCCTCGAAAACAAAACAGTGAAATCACTACGGCACTGCTTCATCAATTAAGCATATGTCAACAAACAATATGCTAATCTTTGACTCGAGGGAAGAACGCATTCTCCAGTGGTGAAGTATGAGCACAGGACAATCAGGTTACAGGAGAGCGGAGACACTGTTAGCGGCAATATTTAGAATACAAAGAGTTCCCAGATATGACAGCCTCGTTGTTGCACCAATGAGTCTTGTCAATTCAGTATCATGGATCCAACTCATAGTTTCATACAAACCCTCTCGTCTCCATATTTCCAGCAATTTATGAAATCAAACAAACACATTCAAGTAACCTCAAAGATATAACATAAAGATAAAGCTAATTAAAAATAATTGTTATGTAAATCTTATACTGAGTGGCACAGTCAGGACAGGGTCTTTCTGAGTGGACTTTGTGTGTTCATCTTGTGTCTGCTCCGATTTCCTCCAAATGCTCCGGTTTCCTTCAGATGCTCAGTTTTTCCCCTACCGTTAAAAACATGTAAAATATTTGAAATCCTCCATCTATGATTCTGACAAAGCTGAGCGTCAACATCTGGAGAAAGAGGAAGAGCAGATAAATGTGGATCAATATAGGTGTATTTATAAAGAGCTCTTAATACAAATAATGCAACGCAAAGTGCATTACATTTTGCTTAAAAACAATCCCACATGGCCGTCAACCCGACCACCCGACAGACCCCCAACCCACAGTCACACACACACGCACACGCGCACACGCACATGCACATGCACACACAGACGCACACCCATCTCTCGAGGACTCAAACACATAACTTCTCTCAACCAGAGCATTATTCAGGTCACTCCCCTCATGTCACTTCTAGTTCTGATTCACTTGGTTCACTGCTCAAATGTACCTGGTGTTCAGTTTGTTTGAGTAAGGTGTGAGTGAACATACAGTCTGTTTACAGGAATTACTGAGAATTAATGTTTACACATGCAAGAGTATTCTGGTTATGACAATATTCCTATATTCATATTTACTATGAGAAGCCACGGTTTCGAATGACCCCTGTGTGAAAAGAGATCTCAACGCTAATAAGGCTAACCATGGAGAGACATGGATGCTAGAGTTATGGAGTCAGCCTACTCTTCAGCACATTTTTAACAACAACAAATGTCACATGGGGTGACCAGGTAGTCCTGGAGTTGGGGCATTCATTGAAGTGAATGTCAATACTTTTCAAACTGTGAAAAGAGAGTGAAACCTTTTGAAGACAGGCACGAGCTCGACCCGCCCATCATGGGCGGCGCCTGCTCATACTCAGAGATTTCTAATTGGTCAAAATGTGTTACATTTTCTTGAACTAATGAACTAATGAAC
>JAPMNZ010938558.1:0-10117 GCA_029875035.1 Pomatoschistus microps | reverse complement strand
GTTCACGGGGGAACTGCTGAGACTCAGGTGGGACGTCCCGTTGTAGAGGCCAGGAGAGAGGGCGCCTAAAAGATCCAAGATTTCAGTTATTAGTATTATTGAAATGTTTTTTTTTCATCTTGTAAAGGACAATAAAAACAATCACACAGAAGTATAACAAAAACACAAATCAAGGACAAACAAAAGACACAAATGAGAAAAATGAGACTTTTTCACATTCAAACAATAACTAAAAATGTGTAATAATCAGAATTTCTTTCTAATGTCAATCCATTTGTGGTTAAAAACCACTTTGAATTACCTGAAAGAAGAATCAAATTGGAGTAAACTGTAATCAACAATAACTGATAGAAAATACTTTGTTTGGAATTTGTATGAGAGAAAGAAAGTGGAAAATGTTTTCAAAAGTTATGCAAAATGAAACGATAAACTATACAAAATAAAACAATAAAATAAGACACGGAATTAAAAAAACACAAAGAATATAAAACATAAAAAAATTGGATTAACTTAATAAAAAATCTATTAATTGCATTACCATGAAAAAAATAGCAAGAAATAAATATATTTAAAAAATATATAAAAATAGTCTTTCCAATACCAAGCCATTTGCAGTTTAAAACCACGGCAAAATACTTGAAAGATAAAATAAAGCTGGAATAAACTAATCAACCACTTACATGTATGAAAGCAAAAAATATCAAACATTTAAAAATATATATATTTCACTTTATTGAACCAAGTCTACAAACTCTTACAGATCTTACCAGTTGCCTTGCTTTGTTCAGCTCCCAGCAGCTGAGTCGCTCTTTTGGATTTAAAATAAGTGTTAGCGATGTTGTCAGAGTCGCTACGGTTTAGCATCTCTTTGAACCGGTCCTCTTCCACAGGCTACAAACACAAGGCGAGGCACATTTATTTGTATAGCGCAATTCATACTCAAAAAAAGGAAGATGGATTTCTCTTTGCATCGAGAGTAAACTCACTTCCTCCAAATCTGCAGATGGCCGTCGACCGGTTGGTAGTTTTTGAGTGACAGCTACAAAGAGAAGAAGAAGAAGATTATGACATCCTTCACTCGTCCCACAGTGGGGAAATTTCTGGGTTGCATCAACAGTTACAGAACAGTATAGGAATGAGTAGCACACAACGCAAGATAAATGAACATTAACTATATGGGAAATAACCAAAAGTAAAACTGCAGAAGAAAAACCAAACCTGAGGGCAGTGTTGTTTTCTGCACCAGTACATCCGGCAGTCTCCAGGTGGCGCTCTCCTCGTCCCAGACCGCCTCAGCCTTCAGTCGGTCCAGGTTGCTATAGTTACAGTCCCTGCGCACCAGCGAGACCATGCGCTCCAGCAGACTCTGCACCAGCTGCCCGTCCCGCTCCAGCCGCCGGATTGTGGCGAGATAATCGTCTCTCTCCACCTCGAACTCCCCCTGCAGGTCGCGGATCTCTAGTTTGGCCGCTTTGAGCTGAGGACAATTTTAAATCAGATGTTTTTGTTATTTAACATCTTATTAAATTCACCAGTTTGCATACATGTTAGTATAGATTATGACACTTTGGCAATCTTGAGCCTATAAGATTGAAATAATCTATTTTGACCACGGACCTGTTAAACTTTGCAGAGACTAAGACCAGGCTGGTTTATTTGTATAACACGGTTCATACACGAGGCAACAAAATAGAGCTGGACCAAAGGTAAAAGAGTTTTGATTTACAGATGTGTTAATTCACACATATTATTATTATTAAATTGGGTTTTGATTTCATTGTCAAGAGAAAATTAGCTTTAAATTATTGGGCCAATATTTTAATCAATTTCCAATTAAGAAATAATCAACAGCAGTGACCACAAATTAAGCAATTGATAGGAAGTCCTTTACAATTGGGACTCCCAGAATTTTGAAACTACTGTCATTAAAATCAATGTAATTCATTCAGTTTTGGCGACTTTTAAGTGATTCATATGTTTTTATGTTCTTTATTACAAGCTAAAATTGGTGAATAGAACTGATATACAGCAAAACTAAATACTGCGGTGGGTAAACAGTGTGTTGCTATGGTAACTAGCACTTGCTCCAATCAGACATTGCTCTAAACCAGGGGTGTCAATTGGTCCCAGGCCAAGTTTAAAAATAGAAGAGCTGGCTGGGGCCAAATTTATTTATTCATCATTATTTTATTATTTAAATTTTTTTTACATATTATTGTATTTTGGCAAATAAATGATTTTGTATATTTTCTAGAAGGTTTGGATTCAATCACACCTGGGCCAAATATAATAAGATATAGATTGAAGATTCATTCACCCATCTCACTTAACTTCTCATGACATGCTAGTTCACAGTTTAAAACAGATTCAATTATATACGGTTGTTTTCCTGATAACATGCCATAATATCTCATTACCATCAATGCTGCAAATTACTGTAATAATGATAATTGATATGAATTTCAGGGGCCACTAAAAATGGTCTTAGTTCTTGGTTCTAAACCAAGTCCAAGACCAGTCCAGGATCGAGATGATTCCATAAACCAAATGATATAGATAAAAACTACATATAGAAGTTTTTATAAGAGTGATGATGACCAAAAACTTACATAAGAGGAGTAAATAAACTTGTGTTGTGTTAAAAGTATTACTGGTGAAACTAAGCAGCTTACTGACCTTTCCCTGAACCTTGAGCAGCATTTGGCTCTTGGCGTGCACCTCCTCCTGGATGGAGTTGTACACGTGATAGAGCACATTCTCGCTCTCCTCTGTGTTCTCGGACAGCGCCTGGACCAGCTGCACTTGTCTCTGGTCTGCCAGTCTCTTCCGCTGCTGGTGCCTCCTCCTCAGCTCCTGGTTCCGGACCTGTTCTCCTCCAACCACAGCCTGCTCCAACTGCTGTAGTCTAAGATTCACAGAGAGAAGAAGAAGAAATCAGGATTTTTTTTTACACTCACAAGTGTTGATAGATCAGAGAGGAATGTGATTTTACACTAGTCTAACAATGTAAGTCTGAATCCAAGTACTAGTACCCCTACTGGGATAAAGGTATTGGTTTTATGAGGGTTAGGGTTAGAGTCATTTTGTGTCTTGTTTTGTATTTTGTTTATTGTTTTTAGTCCCATTGGCATAATGTTTGAAGTACAATTATTACTACTACTACAGTACTAAATTACACTGTTTTTTAATGCTCAGAAAATATCGTCTATTAAGCGTAGTGATGACATACACATCCCAAATCAAAGCTTACAATATTTATTAGCTTTTTAATTAATATTTCATTAATAACACAGAGGGTTAGTGTGCAAATATAGAGTTTGGTTCAGTTCAGAGCCAGCACAATTATAGAACTATGGTACAAGTAAATTCTTGGACCACTACTTGGCACTTAAAGTAACATTATTTTGAAGTACAAATAAACAAACATGCTAATATCTAGAGGCCATTTTTAAGAAAATTCCTCTACTGGATTTTGAGCTGGGTATACCTAACTTTTGTCTCTTGGCGTGCATCATTTGAAATAGAAGATACAAATTAAATAAATAAATTGCTCCAGGAAATCATTGTGATAAACTATCATATTGAAGCTACAGTAAAACCACTTTTTTCAATTTCCTATTTCATTATAAAGCACATAAAGTAAATAAACAGAAACATTGAAACTGGGGTACCTAGCTTTGAAACAAACTTTTTTACGACAAAGTCTTTAACATGTAGACATATTGAACCCTCTACAGCTCTGTAATCAGACAAGATTACAAATACATTTTACGGACAATAAATGTTGAGGCCCAAAATATATTGTTTTATCCATCAGTTATGAAAATGATAAGTTTATATAGATAATAGTACAGTATTTTATTCTTACTACTACATTATGCTAAAGTTAGGGATTTTATTTCATTTAAGTACAGAGTTATTGTTCACTTATCTTGTGCTCCTCATTCATGTAACTGGTGATGCAACACTGAATTTTCCCCCCCGTGGCTCTCTTAATCTTATTTATTGTAACAGGCCTATAGCGTTTTCATTTTTATTCCGCAAACAAAAAACAATGCAATAACGAGTGACCTTTCTATGATGTCTTTCTGTTCGTGAGATTGTGTTGACTCCGTGAGGTTCTCTGCTTCTGGAAGTGTTTCATCCACAACAGACTGTTCCACTGCAGTACATTGACTTTTATCATCTTTCTAATGGTAAAAAACAAAAAAACAAAGAGTAGTGTTGTAGTAATTTAGAGCTGATATTGCACTAAAATGCTGGATGTGATTAACTCAGAGGTACCATGTCACTGCAGGCCTCGGTGTCGTCTGAAATCTCTTCTGAAGAAATGGAAATGCTCCTGTTGAGATGAACTATGGAAAAAAGCACAAACAAGTGAAAATAGTAATTGTGAGGTTTATGTGCATAATGTGGTTAAGTCCTACATTTAACACTAGATCTCCCACACCAGTCAATTTGACGGCTTTTAGTTTTTGGAAGCGTAATTACTCCATTTATGATTGTTTTTGGTCTTCATAACTTTTAGATTTTTTCTTGGTATCAATATGTAGTTTTTTTCTGTCCAACTCTCAATGCACCACACATTGTAGTAATATCAAAAAAATAAATTTAAAAAGCCCATTGTTGCTATGAGACATGGAACATAAATTGTGAACTATTAGGTTTTTTCTTGTTCATATCAACAAGATGTTAGTAAAAGTCAGGAATGTCATGGAAAATCTTTTTTCAGAGGTAAAATGGGAGCCGTCAAAATGAAAATCCGAGAAATCAGAATTCTTAGAGTCTAGAATTAAAAGTTCACATGAAATGACTGTGACTTTAAGACTGGAACAACCTAAATATTGTCAGTCTTAGCCACATGATCCTCGTGTGAAAAGTCATACTAAAAGTGTAAAAATGAACATGAACATTGCTTATAACTAAAGTTTATGATTAGATGAGATTTTTATCCAAACATGATTGGTTAAAATGACTATGACTGTGTTTATCATCACAAATGTGTTGAATAAACATCCTTAGCCACTCACCATACAGCAGCTGTCTTACCATTATTTGGTTGAGAGCTCCCCCTGGTGGCCCCAGCCTGCTCCACATCAGACAGCTTTGATTCATAGGACAATCTTAAGGCAGCTATGTCTTCCTGAAGCTTTGCCTTGGACTCCTGCTCTGCATTGTACTCCGCCTGTAACTTGGCCAGTTTCCCCTCGTAGGCCTGTGAGGGGAAAGAAGCACAGCCATCCATAAATCTCCTGCTGAGGTCATGGTGCGAAGAAAATGAACACGGAAAGTTCAAGTGCCTCCTTAATCTTCTCTTTCTCAGCCTCAGCTTTGTAGGACAGGGGTGGGGAGGAGACTGGAGAAACGGGAGGCTGGGCAGTCAACAGAGCTGGAAGATAAGCAAGACATTAGAGAACTCATTAACTTGAACTAATGTCAGAATGTGCAATATAGAACCAACATGCGTCACTGTATATTTACTTATATATAGTCACCTTGTCCCAGACACTCATATTGCTAACATGTACAGATGTATACATACAACTATATATGACTTGCACTAGAATTATTTTATTTTTATTATGCCAGGTTTTCAAAGCACAACAATCATTTAATGAAGCTCTCAAAAAATAAAAAAAACATTTGTAAATTATTCGTTTTCAGAGTGCTGTTACATTGTATTACTATTTTTAGCTACTTTTAAAATTATGTAAAGGAAAAGGTGCACTTTATTGATCCCTGTAGGACAATTCATTCTCTGCATTTGACCCATCCTGATGCTGTTAAGGCTTACTTCAGGAGCAGTGGTCGCCGTAGTAACAGTGCCCGGGAACCCATCTCCAGATGTGCATGTTTTTAGTGGTAGGGAAACCGGAGTACCCAGAAGAAACCTACGCAAGCACGGGGAGAACATGCAAACTCCACTCAGAAAGTTCCTGTTTCGACCAGGATTCGAACCCAGGACCTTCTTGCTGAGAGGTGATAGTGCTATCCACCTGTTTGGATGGATGGATGTGTTTCTGCTACTCCTCCTGCATTTCTCCAACAGGGCTCAATCAAGTATCTATATATATCTCTATCCTCTATCAATAAAAATAAATCGAATTGATCTGAATATAACAATGCTACTTACTGGAAAAGTGTGTGGTTCCGAGCTGACCCGACACAATGGCCTTTAACTTCTTGATCTCCTCTTGGTACTGTCTCAGCAGGGCGTCTTTGGGGTCCTCGTTGATCCGGGGCTTGTTCCGGATGCTCTTGGCCCGGTTGGCGTATCGCAGCGTGCTCAGCGTCTCTTCGTAGTTGCAGTCGGCCGGAGAGAGACAGGCGATCATCAGGGTCCGAGTGTTTCCCCCCAGAGAGTCCTGCAGCAGCCTGGTGAGCTTGGAGTCTCTGTAGGGGATGTACTTGGAGCGACCGTCCACCAGGGCAGAGATGACGTTCCCCAGAGCCGACAGGGACAGGTTGATCTTGGTGGCCTCCCGCAGACGCTCGCCCGTGGCTCCGGTCTTGGACTGGCGCTCGCTGCCCGCCAGGTCCACCAGGTTCAGTTTTCCGGCTCGGAGATGGTCTTGCCCGCTGTCGTCTGAGAGGAGGGTACAACGAACAATGAGGACTAACGAAATGCTGCGGACCTGACCTCACATGTAGTGCATCCGTGCAATCATTGGAACTACTGTCAGAATGTGCAATACAGAAACCACTGTCCACTAAGTCCCAGGTTGATTAACACTAGAACTTCCAGAACAGTCAATTGTCAGCTTTTAGTTTAGGAAGCGTATTTAGATTCAGATTTGGATTCATTTTAATATCATTATTTATTATTATTATCATTTGTAGTAAAACCAGTGGAATACATTTGCATTTCCCCAGTGTACAAAAGACAAGTACATATATCAAGGTTAAAAGTACAGAAATGAACAAAAAACTAAGGCTCATTCATTTCTTATCTCCATAACTGACTGAATGTTTTACTGCTTCCTTATGTCGTTTGCATTATTGTGTGTCTCAGTGTGTTTGTCCCTCTGTGTGTGTGTGTGTGTGTCTCTTCGTGGTTCTGTATGTGTGTGTGTCTCTGCGTGTCTCTGTATGTGAGTGTGTCTCTCTGCATGTCTCTGTATGTGTGTGTGTGTGTCTCTGCGTGTCTCAGTTTGTGTCTCTGTGTGTGCGTCTCTCTCTGCGTACGTCTCTTTGTGTGTCTCTTTCAGAATCAGAATCAGAAACATTTTTATTGCCACGTAAGTAACAGGAAGTCACAGACTTGGAAATTGCTTTGGCTCAGTGCAACAGTCAGAAAGAGAGGTAGAGAATAGATACGGCATAATAAAAAGAAAAAATCAGCAAAATTTCTAAGGAATAAGGAATACTTTATAAAATATACAAGTGCACATGGTGCACACAATATAAGGTGACAGTGCCTCTGCGTGTCTCTGTGTGTGTCTCATGCTGACCAATGGTGCAGATCTCCAGGTGGATGGAGAAGATGGAGTGGGACCTGGACGAGTCTTTGTTCATCAGAGTGTAGCCCACGGCCCTGTTTCTCCAGCCCTGCTGCAGGACGCCCTCGCACTCGCCCACACTGTGCACCGTGCGCATGGACAGATCCCGCACGTACACGCCACGCTCAGGGTGCTCCTTCAGCTGCGCACAATCACATTCAAGACTCCAGGCAACAAACCTGGACATCGCTATAGCAACACAAACAATAAGGGCAGTGGGGTTTGATCAGCAAAAAACAAAACAAAACTAGAATCTCGTATTTGAGCAACTGTAGCAATAAAGTCCACCGCCTTGCCACAGTGGGACAGCTGCAGCTGTAAAGTGCCAGACTGTGGTTGTGTCCCTAAGCAAGACACTAGAATGAGTCTGGTGATAGTTGCAGAGGCCATACTGCTGCAGGTGCACATACTGGCTTTCAGTGTTGCATCATCATTTACAAAACAGTAGGAATGAGCAGCACACAGCACAAGATAAGTGAACAATAACTCTAAAAAATAACTAAAATAAAATCTCTAACTTTAGCATGCAGAGAAACCGGTCTAAAATCTCTAAACTGATGGTGTTCTCCAAGAATGACAAATTAACTTACCTCCAATTTATTCTTGGCTTCATTTCCTAACAGATCCCTCACTTCTTCATTGTAAATCTCCAAGTACGAGGCTCTGACCAGAAATTTAGTATTCTCCGTACACTGGACAACAGACATATGCATCATTTTGTCTATATTATTTATAGATTTATTACCTCTGATGATGTCACATACCTGTATCGTTTCAAAGATGTGTTCAAATGCCCGTGGAATGACCCCTCTCTGGCTCCCAGGGGCCGCTGTGCCCTGCATGGTGAAGGATTTGCCACTTCCAGTCTGGCCATAGGCGAATATTGTGCCATTGTAGCCCTCAGTGACACCCTAGGAAAAGAAATGAGTGATTTACTTCTTCTAGGGCTGCAATTGAAGTTGAATTGTTGCTATAAGAAATTTGTAAATAATTGTAATATTTCCATGTTATAAATGACTATACTTTATTATGCTAAGGGTGGAGATTTTACACTTGCTTCTTTGTTGCGCTAAAGATAGGAGATTATTTACATATAGATATTTTGCTATAGAGTTATTGTTCATTTCTTATCTTATGCTGTGTGCTCCTCTTTCCTACTGTTGTCTAACTGCTGATGCAACACTTTTTCAATAAAAGTATAATAATAAAAATGATAAATTGTCTTGCAAAAGTATATATTTTCAACAGATCAGACTACAACATGAAGATTTTACACAAATATTGAATGTTTACTTAAAAGATATACTATAAGGTAGAGCCCTGTGAGTAACTCTTTGATACTGCTGATTGGCCGAGTGATCCTATTGATTTTTTTTCCAGCTAAAATCTGGAACAGTCTTTCTGAAAATGTGAGACAGGCTTCTTCTCTGACAATGTTCAAATCCAGGTTGTTTTTTCGCTGTGCATATACAAAGGGATTTTATTTGTACTCTTATTATTTATGCCTAGTATTGTTTCTATCTTGTTTTTGTTACACACTTAATAACGTTGTCTTGTGTATGAGATGTGCTATACAAATTAACTTGCCTTTCCTTACCCAAATCCATGCATGTGACATTGTAGTTTGAAAGTAGGGTACCTCAGTTTTGACACGTTATTATAATACACATGGCAAATCTAATGCAGTTTTTTTATACATGTAGCAAACATATGGACATGGAAAATGCTGCCATAAGCTTTTCGGTGTGGAGAAACAGGAGCTGTGCATGTGCAGAGGTGTCCAGTGGCTGCAGCCGCGCTTTGCATTATTTTAGAGTAAGTTAAACCATCACCTCAACCAAAGGATATGCGATCTCGTTGTACATCTGCTCCGTGGTGTGCTCAGTGAAGTAGGTGCCGTCGAAGGTGAACTGTTTCGGGGGCTCGTCCACGGCCCCGGGTCTCTGAAGGAAGCACTGGCAGCGCGGCAGGTCCACGGACAGGACCATGCGGGACTCAAGCGCTCTCTCCCGGTCATTGAGCGGCCGACAGCGGACCACCACCTTCACAGACTCGGACCCCATCAGCTCAGATCCACTAAACCTCCAGGGACTGGTAGAGAAAGCGCATTCCTTTGGACCAGGCGGCTCCTAATGACTTTACGTGAGTTGAATGAAGAAGTTCTAAAAGGTCCTGAGATCCTGTGATGTGGCACTGGACCCACAGCGTTAGTATTCTCTTAGCAACAGTGTGTGACATCACAGACTGTGGAGATATGTGACCTGCGCACCTGCACAGGTGCAAGAGCAGCGACATCTGCCGGCCACACTGAGCTCCAGCAGCGTTGGAAAAGATTCCATGGAGAACATGTACGTTCCATGGATCCATAAGTTCTTATGGTTCTCCCTGCAGTATCAGTCACTTAAACTCACATCACATACTTACCGGAGTGTTGAAAAATCTACTTTCGCTAATAGATTAATTGTATGTGTATATTATTGTGGGTAACAAAATGTGCCAGAATGTTGTATAGTGGACAAAAAATAACTCAAGTAGAATAAATAGTGATATTGCATTATATTATATTTTGCTCCCAGTAACAAGTAGTATATTACATTTGAACATTTTAGAAAAAAATT
>JAPMNZ010938531.1:0-10442 GCA_029875035.1 Pomatoschistus microps | reverse complement strand
GTGCACACAATGTAAGGTGACAGCAGTACAGTGAAGTAAAGTGACGTATGATGGACAGTAAAGTGTCTTTATAAGAGCAGTGAGGGGACTTCTAGAGGGCGGGGGGGCAGGTTATGAAGTGTTCAAGAGTCCAACAGCAGAGGGGAAGAAAAGCTGATCTAACTAAACATGTGGAAAAATATAGTCATTTAAAAAACTATTAGAGCCAAGGAGGAACTAACTAGATATTAGTTAAATTTTAAGCGCTTCAAAATTCTTCGAATCTGATATATTCAAGAATCTACAGATTTGATTCCAATCTGGCAACCCAGGGCTCTGCAAGGCCGAGCCTTCATCCTGGCATTTGCCTTCATCCTGGTAACTCAAAAGTCCCCGGACCAAAAACAGGAAGTAAGTATAAAAATAACGAGTAAAATTCACTTTCAGTTTTGGGGCGAAGCAGCAGAGAAGTCCCGCGGCTTACGGAGCAGAACATCAATTTAATACACAAATTTAGGCCACTGAAGGCGTCGACAGCTTTCCCGGACGCCATAAGTCTATTTACTAAAACATGGCGCCGCGTGCTTTTTCCATTTTAGATGCATTTTGTGTTGAAAGCAGTATGTTGGCTATTTGGGTGATTCTGAAATTCTGCACTGTCAGTTTCTGTGATTTCAGGTTTCGGCCCACTTCACTGCTGCGATGAAAATAAATCCCAGCTTGTGTCGATACGAGGGCACCATAATGATAACTTATACTGAGTACCTCCATGTAGGGTTTTTAAAACAATCGATACTAATATCAATATCAAAACGGAAATTAATTTCAGCAAGTATAGAAAGTGCATTTACATAAACAGGACTACATTTAACATTTCCCGTGCATATATATAATATATCCTGCATTTAACATTTTGCACATTGTTTTACTTTTTGCACAATTCTTGAGTGTTTCTATCCCTGCCAATGTGACATGTGAATTTCTCCTGTGTGAGATTAATAAAGTACATCTAATCTTATTTATGATAAAGGTTTAACTTATTAACAGCAGACCAATTAAAACAGTGTGGTCCCATAAGACAATTTTATTTTGAGTAAAATACTTGTATATAATTATTCAAAATATATTACAGAACAGACCAAATGTTTGGAAAAGAATGTTCCTTTCTTTTTATGACTATTGACTGTAGATTCACACCCAGACTGTATAAGGGCTATTTGACCCATAAGGAGAGTGATGGGTGCTGGGCCATATGACCTGACCTCCACAGTCACTGGACCTGAACCCAATCCAGATGATTTTGGGGTGAGCTGGACCACAGAGCGAAGGCAAAAGGGAGCATCTCTGGGAACTCCTTCAAGACTGTTGGAGACCATTTCAGGTCACTACCTCTTGAAGCTCATTAAGAGAATTCTAAGAGTATGCAAAACAGTAATCAGAGCAAAAGGTGCTACTTTGAAGAACCTAGAATATAAGACATATTTTCAGCTGTTTCCTCCTTTTTTTTCATTACGTACATAATTCCACATGAGTTATTTCTTAGTTTAGATTTTTAATGTAGATTTCACTTTAGTGTGAATCTACATTTTTCATAATCATGAAAATAAAAATTCTTTGAGAAGATGTGTCCACACTTTTGGTCTGTACTGTATATAAATATTTATTGTACAAAAAGACCATTTATTAATAAATACTCCCAATCTTGGCAAAGATGATATGTCCTATAGCAAATCTAATTAAACTTGTCAATTTGAACCGTCCTAAAGGTTGCAGCCAGGACAAGGATTTCTTGATATTGAAATAAGAGTATGTCCCTCGGGGGAATTTTGAAAACAATAAAATGAAGAAAACTATTTACCATGATATATAACGTATACTGAATTCATTCTGAAATGTTTAATATCTATGTATGGTAATGTCTTATCTGATTAGGATGGGTTCTGAGGTCAAGGACGAGGGGACATTGGAAGCCGTTAAATCAGTCACCCTTACCCAAGACAGTGATGGGAGCATTATTCTACACTGTTCTCCCAACGGTTGGTTACATTTCTCTAAAAATACTTGACAAAATTAAACAATTTATTTATTTTGTAATTGTCTTATGAAGATTCAGAGCCTCTTCAGAAAAAACTTTGCCTCGCCACTGAACAAGATGATGCTCAAAATTTCTCTGTAGTTTCTTTACCAAGTAAAATATGATCTATCAATGAGCTCTCTACTTCATCGAGGATTTGTTTATGTATGTTTGATTCCTTTTAGCAGTGTCAGAGGACAGTGATAGTTTTGAAGTGACAATGGAAGCAACCTCAGAGGCAGATGTGTCTGATGATGGTGTCGCTCACATCCAGGTATGAATGCTACTCTTTATTACTCATTCTTTTACAGACTGGCCTAATGTGTTGCTTCTTCTGCCTGTGCATAAAAAAGATCTTGCATGCAGATGAAAACTCTGTACAGGGGTCTGACATTTCACCTGTCAGTCAGGCTTGGTTTACCACCAAAGAAGACAAAGACTCATTATCTAATAAAGGTATGTGTGTCATGTTTAGTGACTTTGGTGTTTCTGGTCGGAGTTATCTTGCATAAATGATTTAAACAGGTCACAAGTGGAAGCAGGGCATGTGGTCCAAAGAGGAGATTGACATTCTGATGAGTAACATTGAACGTTATGTGAAGGTACTCATTTATGTTTCGCGTTCTCTTTTAGTGCAATACTATATTTTTGTTAACTAATTCATCTTTTCAGAACCGGGGGATTGAAAGTGCCGCTGATATAATCTTTAATATGGCTAAGGAAGAAAGAAAAGACTTTTATCGCTCTGTGGCGTGGGGTCTAAAGCGACCATTGTTTGCGGTGTACAGACGGGTTTTACGGATGTATGACAACCGCAATCACGTTGGGAAGTGAGTATCTTCAACCATTAAGTACAAACATCTGCAGTAACATAAAGAGTGAGTTGTGCAGAATAACACTGTTAAATAATGTTCCATCAGATATAAGCCTGAAGAAATTGAGAAGCTTAAAACGTAAGTGTTTGTCCCGTGATTCTTTTTCCTCAAATGAGTTTAACTAAATCAATGCTCCTAAAATAGGCTTAAACAGAAGCATGGAAATGACTGGGCCACAATTGGTGCTGCCTTGGGTCGCAGTGCCTCTTCAGTGAAAGACCGCTGTAGATTGATGAAGGACACTTGCAACACAGGTGCACATCTCAAAAGTTCTGTTTTTCTGGCTTGAATATTAAGTAATCTGTCATAATCCATCACAGGTAAATGGACAGAAGAAGAGGAGAGACGTCTTGCAGAGGTTGTGTACGACATGGCAGGCGTGACACCGGGCTCTGCGGTCACTGGAGGAGTCTCTTGGGCAATCGTTGCCGAAAAAGTCAGAACACGCTCAGAGAAACAGTGTCGGTCAAAGTGGTTAAACTATTTGAACTGGAAACACAGCGGAGGGACAGAGTGGACGAAAGAAGACGACCAAAACCTAATACAAAGGTAGAGAGCATGATGTTACTGTATCTCAACAAAGAATCAGAGATGTCAGAAGTCAGATATCAAAACAATCAAAACTACATGCTCATTTGATAACGTTTTGATGCAAAAATGATTAAACAAGACAAAACATTTCCAAAGCAGAAGAACTAGTAAAAACTCTGCACTGTAAAAAGTACATTAGTATTATTTTGTGTTAAAACTTACAAATTGGAAGTAATTCGTTTTGAGATCAACTTTTACTTTTTCAAAATTTTGACAACATTACACAATTTTCCTCGGCATTGTGTCGCAATTTGTTTTGTCTGTGTTGACCTGGACCTTGAGTCTGTAATAAAGTTATCTGTCTATCTACAACCCTGAACTAATATATTTTTTGAATTCATAGAATATCAGAATTGGAAGTAGAGGACGAAAATGACATAAAGTGGGAAGACCTGGCTGGAGGCTGGAGTAGTGTCCGGTCGCCTCAGTGGCTCCGGTCCAAGTGGTGGAGCATAAAGAGACAAGTCACGAATCACAAGGACATCCCCTTCAGTGGTACAGATGCACTGTAACATTTGTTTTTTACTATTGTTGTGCGTTATTCTGTAAACTATATGATTTTTATTTTCGGTGTAGTTCTCCTCAAAGGTCTTCAGGAGCTGACCGCATCTTCACACAGCACGTCTGGGTCTGCGAGTCCTTCGTCGTCATCATCATCGCTGCAGATCCGACTTACTCGAGTGGAGGAGAGCAACAACAGTTCGTCGCCTAACTCCGTGGCTGCTCTTCAGATTCCCGTGCAAATACCTCTGCAGATAACACACCTAGGTAAGAATGTTTGTTGTAATCATATTCCATCCACAGTTTTGTCTGGCATGCAAAATAACAACATATATTCTAAAGCAAATGCAACTAAGTCATGTTCTTTTTGCAGCCTCTGATTCTTCAGCAGCCACATCTGACACTGGAACCATCACCTTGAACACAGGAGCACTACAAACGTTTGAGATTTTACCAGTAAGATCTTGCTTAAAAGTTATTAATCGACTTATGGTACTGCTCTATAATGACCAAATATCATTTAATGCATTCAAGTCTAGTTGACATCATACTATTTTAACAACATATTACAACCACAACCGGCTAGATCCAGCTCATGTGCCCTTACTAGTGGGGTGAATTCTGCTTCACATCATAGGAAGCAATTAATAATATTTTATCAATGCACATCTAGTTATTATGAAGAGTTACCACTTCAAATTATGTCATGATGATTTACATATATTATTATTGTAAATTAACTATTCCCCTCTTACCAAAGATCCACACAAGTATTTGATTGGGATTAACATTTCTATTGTTTATATTACTTTTTTTTAAAATAGAATTCTCAATAGTAATGGTGGGTATACAAGGATCAGGCAATTCATCTGACTCCATCTTAATGTAATGTTTGTGGCAATTTATTATAAATGGTATATCTTTGTTTTTTTCCCCGGCATTTCAGTCTTTCCAACTACAGCCAACAGGCACACCTGGGACTTACTACCTCCAGACCACATCCAATCAGGGACTTCCACTTAGCCTGGCCACCAATCAGAGCCTTCCTCTTAGTTTAACCAATAACAGCACAGTAACGTTGACCAGCTCCTCGTCCCCATCTCACGAACACATTATCCTCCACAGCCTCTCGGTAAGTTCTTATACGCTTTGGTGTGATTATACAGCACATTTAAAAATCTCTTTCCTTTTGCATACTTTAGACGGACGGACTTTGCTCAAGTGACGGAGTTATTATTCACACAGTCACCTCTGACCAAGCCTCTTTGGACACGGTCAGCCAATCACAGCTGGTTGTGGAGGCAGGAGACAGTAGGCAGGACCATCTCAATACCTCTAGTCTACTAAACTCTGCTCAAAGCGTATCCACAGAAAGCCAGGAAGCATCCAGAGAGGAAACTCACTCACCTGAAGAGCGGGAACAGTTCCACACAGATAGTTTTGGTGAAAAGGTAAAATAAACATATTGCACTTATCTCTTTGATAGTTTTTGATAATGTGTTGTTTTAGAAGGTAGACCAGACGTCGGTGGAGAATTCAGAGATGATATCTGGCAACACAGTGCTCATAGTGTCTCCTCATAACATCAGCAGTACATTAACAGGTAATCGGATATTTTGATACATGGTGGAATGGACTTTTACATGGTTAAACTGATTCAAGAAGTGTTTGAATTTGATTTGTTGGCATTTTCTACTTCACAGATCCAATCCTGGAAAACCAAGAAGGCTCAGACTGAACAATCGCTCAGAAGGTAGACCATAATGACGCGTGAAAGCGCTGCAAGTTCGCTGCAGTGCTGCATATCTGGAGTTAACCCATTTGTAATGGGACCCGTTGACTCTGTACTCACATATTGGCGCTAGAAGACCAACCATGGCAAAATGTGAACAGTAACCTATATAAGTATAGCTTTTTAAAGAATTGTACGCTTATCAAATACAAATAAGTTGATAACAAATTACCTGGCTAAGACTTGATTTTGCACAACTGTGTACCCCACATTATGACCAAAAAATCAATGAATTAGGCTGTGACATACAATCATGTGCCAGTCATTGGGAAGCAACAGAAAAGGAAAATTGCAACTAGTCTGAATTTAAGTAAAGTATAAACATGAAACTGGACAGGAATAGCAAGACAGAAAGGACAACATGGACAGTGATCAGAAACTAGTCGCAGTCAGTTACATTTGGTCATTATTTTTTATGACAATAAAACATGTAACAAGTACTCAACATTTTTTTGTTTAGTTGCATAGTTTTCCACACTGCTATTAAGAACCTTGAAATTAAAGTGTTTATAAAAATCCAGTCAGTTTGGTCTAACTTTGCCTGAATTCTAAAATGATTTGGTTCCATGGGATTAGAAAATAGTTTAACATAAATATAACAATTAAAGCTAAGCGTGTGATTCCAGCAGAATTATCTATTGATAAAATGGCAGCAATAATGTGCAAGTTTAGATCTGACAACAAAAATATAAATTTAGTGCAAGACTTGGCAGTCAGCGTAGTTGAACATTCAGCAGAATGAGAAAAGCTTCCCAAAATCGTTTGGTTTGAAATAAACAATGGGCAGATTGTTTATGAAAGCTACTAAAGAAAGAATTGCATAATTATTCAAACCCTGCTGATGTTTTCCATGTTCTTGTGTGCTCTACAGTATAATGAAACATTCAAGCTGTTGAAGCTCAAAACTGAATACTAGAATCAGACCATAACACTAAGGTGCATAGCATTGTGTAACATAACTCAACAAGCACTTAGATACATTTCAAGTGTCATGTGTAAAAAAAAGAAATGTAGATGCATCTAGAATCCGTTCAGTGTGGATTTTTTTCTTCATCAAAACCATAGGCATTCTCGAGTGTCTTTTGGCTATATGTGGTGCATTGATCAGCAGTGTGATATGTGCTGTGTGTCTGCCCTACACAGGCTTGTGATAGGAGCTTGGCTGAGTCATAGTGGTCCACTTAAAGTTCATTCCATTAACTTGGAATTAGTTTTCATATTTTGTGCCAAGTCATGGTTGCGTTGTTTTGAAAAAGGCCATATGTCCCTTTTTTCCCCTTCTCCAGTGCTGCTACGTTTTATTGACATCATGAAAGTATAAATTGGCACATAAACATAGCAGCACTATGGAAGCCAGCATATAGTAAATCAGTTTCCTGAATTTAGGCTCCAGATCACCCTGTCTGTACCAAAATATCTGTGAACACATAAAAGCAAGTGTTAGAACATCTATTATTGGAACACATTAAAAGACTGATAGAACAAACAAAGTTACCAGCACTATGGTGGATCCGCATGTCAATAAGATGCACACTGCAAAAAATATATTTAATGGTCGTGGTGGTGGGGAAGGAAAAACAAAAGAGCTGATAATTGTCACCTAGAGAAAAAACAAATTTTAAAATTCCATTCCTCAAGACATGGAAACAAAGTATTTCTTACTTACTAGAACAACCAGTGAAGTGGATCCACCAACTGCAAGATTTATAATTCGATCCTATAAAATCAATAAGGATAAAGAATGACCACTATAAAACGTGAGCCTTACATAGTTAGTGCCACAGCTGTCTTGAGACAAGGCGTTTCTGTAGGTACATACCCGGGCTGATGTCTCCCCGAACAGAGGCCTGTTGTCCAGACCTCCGCTGGTTCCATATGTCCTGGTGGCGAAGTCGTCCATGAGCGCCTGCACAAACAAATGGTCCCTCTCAGCAGCACTGTCCTCTGGATACACTGCTCCAGTGCTGCATGCTTAGAGTGTCCTCCCACACAGCAGCGTCCAGGTGCTCATTGTGGAGACCACTTATATCCCCTGTATAAGAGCAAATATTATATTACTACTGACATTTAGGGAGAAAAGTGAGAGAAAAATTCTGAGGGTGATGGCTTTTAGGTATGACATAAGACCTATGGACTAGTGCCTAAAGCATAAGAGTGAATCCTAACATTTCAAAAGAGATGAATCCTTTGGGGAGATACTTGAAATGTAAAGATTCTGTAGCTCCCTGGCTATTAGATATATGCATTAACAAATTACTGGTTTGTCCCAAAACATTAATATTTGTTGTCATCTTATTTAAGCCTTAGTCTTTTAAACTGTTTTAATTACAGTGACCAAATGTTGAACGGGCCACCACATAGCTAGTCAGCGACATTATGTTTCATGAGCCAATCTTACCTAAAATAAAAAATGCAATTTCCTATATTGGGCTGGCCTGGTCTGTTTAATATTTTTTATTATATCAATTATATCAATAAATACTTGCACACAGGCACTTAAAATGCATAATTATAAACCAAACATTGTGCAATTTAAAACACATGCCGTCTTTTTTTGACTGCTGCTTCTCCAAAAGTTAGGTCATTCAATATTAATGAGGTAATAGATTACAACATACATCTAGCAGAACATTAAGTGGAAAAGACTCAGCAGAAAACAAGAGGGCTATTATTAAGCATCACTAACCTGGCCTAAAGCTGCATTCCTTCACTGCCTTGTGATCCACTAGGCTTCTTAAGTGTGATCCACATTTTTTTTTTTTTTTGTAAATGTAACACCATGCAACTGTAGGTCATGATTCCCGGAAAATAGAACGTAGGAACATAAAATAGGAACATTCTTCAGGAAGCTACATACATACATTACAGCAAAACTGGAAAGTTGTTCCTTGACTACATTTCTATATAAATAATAATGGGGAGATGGCTCTCCTCCAGGTCAAGGTTTGTGGAGCATGCAAGCCCACTCACATTGGATTTTTTTTCAGTGCAGACATACAATGATGAATAAGACAAATATGCATTCGATGGGATTATTTTGTGAAATATTGTATTACCTAGCTACTAGAAAATAAAGTTATTAGACCACAAACATAACCACCAAATATTTAAAGGTAAAACGAGGTGTGGAAATAGAAATACACACCTAGGCGACTACTGACGTTAGATTGGTATGTATTGTTAGCCATTTCAAGTAGAATTTATCACTAGAGCAAACCACCGCTTGTGCACCAAAAACCATGTTATCGGCACTTTATTCAATTCCTCAACAACATTTACCATACCACCATAAAATTACACCAAGACGTTACAAGAGCTAAAGTTAAGATGCAAGTGACCATACACATATGTAAAGGAAGTTGCTAACAAGGCTAACAGTGAGGCAACCACAGATTAATCCTGTACATAATATTGTACTACCACGAGAACAACATTTTAGAGCCCTAAATCGATACTTTTAGCCACATAACTTGCCTTACGAGCCCTCGTAGTCTGGATTAAAAACATTGTTCAGTCCGATGTTTGCGGCTCATTCAAGGAATAAACCCGGAGCTTCCGCTCTTGTTAAAGGGGCGGGCGGTTTGGCCGATCAAAACCTCGGTCCATGGTTCACTCGCGGTCAGTGCACGTGACTGTAATATCTGCAACTCTATGCAAATTGTGAGGCGTTAGATAACGTAAGAGCAACCCCAGATATTGACCAGGGCTAATGGGTTTTCATAATCTAAAATATGGACTAGATGGGTGTCGGCAGAATTTCGTGAAGTACTTCTAATTGAGGTTTGAGAAAGGTATTAGCATAATGCGTTTGCAAATGGAGCTGGGGAAGTGGGCGGAGTTTTGAGTGTGGCGTGAAGTGTCCATGGAAGTGTCCCACCGCCATACATTCTTTTATCAGAACCCAGAATTTACCACATGTATAGTATTTAAGACACCTTTTCTATTCCAGTTTATGAATAAACAAAAAAATAAAATTCCATATATTTCTTTTTGTTTTTATTATTTGCGCAGTACATAATAATCAATGTGTCTACAGCGTCGACATAAATTAGCATAATAGCTAAATTGCTTACATTTTCTACGTCTGTCCTTTTTATTAATTAGAGACATTAATTATTGTGCGCATGCATACACCTTTATACATTTCTAAATAATCATCTATCATAATGAGATTCTCAAGACACAATTTATGAACAACACATGGAAATAAATAACTATATTTCTACACATTTACCCCCACATTTTTTACTTGATTAATTACCTGGAGCCTGCCTAGTGGACAGGAATATTCTATTGGACCAACTTTATTTAGAGTAACTTTTTAGTCTTTCAAGTAAAAGGTTTTTATTGAGTTAATATTGTATTTCCAACTCTTAGTATTAATAGCATCAGTATTAATATAAATTACACAATTAATAACAACATTTTTTTTTACATCTATTATTATTTTCAAGATAGAGTTTTTGTACTTATTATTGATGCTAGAGTTAGAGATTTTGTTTTTATTTTATTTAGGACAGCTATTGTTCACGTAACGTGTGCCGTGTGCTCCCCTTTCCTACTGTTCTATAACTTGTGATGCAACACCAACATTTCCCCACTGTGGAACAAATAAAGGATCTCTTAATCT
>JAPMNZ010938525.1:0-34381 GCA_029875035.1 Pomatoschistus microps | reverse complement strand
GTTTTGATTTCCTTTTTTACAGCAGAAAGTATCGGGCCACAGGCTCTGAAACGCCATCCAATCCTGGGGGAGTCAGTGAGGAGTTCCGCCGCAGACACGAGCAGAGAGAGAAAGAACGCCGTGAACATGGTGTCTACGCTTCATCGAAAGAGGACCGGAAACCGGGCAAAGACCGAGAGCGAAGTCGAGACAAGCACAGGGACAGGCGTAATGAACGTGGTCTGTGTCAATCATACAGTGTATGATTTCCAGCGAATGAATATGCTAATTTCTCTCTCCATAATTGTGTATTTCAGAGGAGCGGGAGAGCAGCCGTGGACGTTCGGAACGTGGGGACCGTAGTGAGCGCGGGGACCGCAGTGAGCGTGGGGACCGCAGTGAGCGCTCGCAGAGGGATGCATGGTCAGAGCGAATCAGCCGTGGCATCAGGAGAGAGGAGCCCATGACTCCCCTGTCCCACTCCAAAGGTAAGTCCAACTTTGTGTGGCTTGTGTCTTCATATCTTTGCTCATCAACACGGGCAGCACTGCGGCTGAGTGGTTAGCACTTCAAAGCAAGATGTTCATGGGTTCAGATCAATGCAGACCCGGGCCTTTCGGTGTTGACTTTGCTTGTTTCACCCTGTGTCTGGGTAGGTTTCCTCAGGGTATTCCAACTCTTCTTCAACTTCAACTCTTCCAGTTCTGGAAGTCCTGATCAGGAAGAGCAGCTGAGCATGGGTCAAAAGTAGAGGACAAATTCCAATAAAAAGATGCATAAAGTGTACCTTCAACTAGTAGGGCTGTATGATTTTTTTTCTTTTTTCTTACAATTTTTGATATCCTGTATGTAGAAAAAGTCAAAATAACAACGTCAAGATATACACACAAATCCGACACCTTCCAGAAAAGTTTCCTTGATTTGTTTCCTTTAGTACCACACATTTCTAGCAGAAACGAAAGCAAAAATGTTACATATATATAAATTCCTGAATTAAGTTTTTACATTTTCTAAGAATATGTGTGTATTCTTATATTTTTAAAAAAGTAGATCTGGTCTTATTTGGAATGAGAAAATATTGCTTCTGGCCAACAAGATGAAAGATAGTTACTTGTTCTATTGACAAATCTTGAAAATATACTTTAAAACAGACACACCTTCCCGGACCAGCTGGGAGGAGGAGGACAGCGGTTATGCCACCAGTCGGCGTTCCCAGTGGGAGTCGCCCTCTCCGGCTCCTTCACAAAAAGATTCCGATCGCTCCGAAAGAAGCCAGAGATCCGGCCGAGAGAGCGAGAGAAGGGACAGGTAAACAGTCAGGCCTTTGGTGATCTTGCACTAACATAATGCTGTATTTCTGAACTATTATGAGTTGTCCTAAACTATGAGTCTCCAACCTTGTTCCACTGCAGAGCTACTGAACTTTTATAAAACCATAATGGAAGAGAGATACTCCTTTAGCAGACGTTACAAAAGAGTGGTCTATATAATAACTGCAAAAAAATGTGGAAAACACACATGCATAATCATTACTCAGGATCATGTGTCCTTGATTTCTTTGGGGAGCTACTGGTTGCTCCCGAGCCACAGGTTGGAGACCCTTTTCCCTGAATTTTTATAATGGAAACATGAAAACGGTTGATGTAAATGCAATAATGTGCACAATTGAACCTCAACCAATACATTTAGAAGCATTATCAGGTACAACATATAGACACATCGTTTCACGTAATACTGTTATCAAAACAAAGCCTACATTTATGTAGTGTCACCCACCCTTACATGTACTTTGTATTTTTCTGTAAAATTGATGTTAATTTAAAAGATGTCCAAATGTACCCCGAAAGTAATGCCTGGTCTGGATGTAGGTCGGTCAAAGGGCGTTACCCTGAAGACACTCCTCTCCCAACGCCTTCATACAAGTACAACGAATGGGCCAATGACAGGAGGCATTTTGGTTCCACTCCCCGTTTATCACAAGGAAAAGGTAAAGGATTTGTACGTTGTATATCGTGTGTGTTTTGCTCACCTTCCCAATGCTTTTAGGAAGGAAAGGAGATGGTGAAAGTGGTATTGCATTTGATAATGAAGGTGAAGAAGAACAGTGGGAGGAAGATCAGAAGGTGAGGAGTCATTGTCAAAACAGAATCCCTGTGTTTTTCCCCCGTTTTCTCACATGGAATATGTCTGTAGCAAGCAGATCGAGATTGGTACATGATGGATGAAGGTTACGATGAGTTCCACAACCCTTTCACTTCCACATCAGATGAATATGTAAAGAAAAGGGAGCAGATTCTTCAGAAACAGACCCAAAAGAGGATATCTGCCCAAAAACGACAGATCAATGAGGTGATCAGATAATACTTATACTTGTGCCGCTGTGGTGTTTGTGTTTGTGGATGGACTCATGCATGATGGGTTCTTGTTTCAGGATAACGAGCGATGGGAGACCAACCGAATGCTGACCAGTGGTGTTGTTCAAAGGTTGGAAGTAGATGAGGACTTTGAAGAGGATAATGCCGCCAAGGTTCACCTGCAAGTGCACAACTTGGTTCCTCCTTTCTTAGACGGAAGAATAGTCTTCACCAAACAGGTGTGTGAGAGTTAAGTGTTAAAAACATCTGCACGGATTTATATTTGATTTTTTGAAAGTGAATGATTTTCCCTCTGTAGCCTGAGCCTGTGATCCCTGTGAGAGATGCAACTTCAGACATGGCCATCATCTCTCGCAAAGGCAGCCAACTTGTTCGCAAACACAGGGAGCAGAAGGAGCGTAAAAAGGTAATTGAGTTGATAATTTTAATTGCAAAATATATCCAGTATTTACCAATGCTGCTGACTAACTGTATTGTTATCAAGGAAAACAAGACGGATTTAATTGACAAAATGTTGATAGGTTTTGTGGGTTAGCACCTGTCACTGTGATAATGCCAGCTTTGGCATTTGTGAATAATTCATGACCAAGTATGTTAGCTAGTCGTCAATGACATTTCAGCTATAGA
The DNA here is from genome assembly GCA_029875035.1 of Pomatoschistus microps. NCBI lineage: Eukaryota > Metazoa > Chordata > Actinopteri > Gobiiformes > Gobiidae > Pomatoschistus > Pomatoschistus microps. The sequence continues at coordinate 31,400 of JAPMNZ010938525.1, read as the reverse complement.
CCAACACGTCAAAATGACAAATGTTCTGCTCACTCTTTGGATCTAAAAAAACAAAACAAAAAACAGGGAAGAACCAAGGTATATTATTGCAACAATTATGTTGTAGGCACAACACAAACACTGGGAGTTGGCTGGAACTAAACTGGGTGACATCATGGGCATCAAGAAGACTGAAGAAGAAGAGTCAGGAGCTAAGGTCATTGGCGAAGATGGCAAAGTAGATTACAGGTAACTAACTATTTTTAAAAACACCATTCTAAGCTGTGTGATTATGTAAAAAATATCAATATTCCTTTTGCGTCCATTTGCCAGAGCGGAGCAGAAGTTTGCTGAACATATGAAAGAAAAGAGTCAAGCCACTAGTGAATTTGCAAAGAAGAAAAGTCTTACAGAGCAGAGGCAATACCTCCCCATTTTTGCTGTGAGACAACAGCTTCTGAACATCATAAGGTATGAACCAAAAAATGTAAATTAAATACTTTATTGTTCTGTATATTGCATTGACATGATGATGCCTTTGACTGTGCAGGGACAATAGCATCGTCATTGTTGTTGGGGAGACTGGAAGTGGCAAAACCACTCAGTTAACGCAGTACTTGCATGAAGACGGTTATACAAGCTATGGAATGGTGGGATGCACACAACCCAGAAGAGTGGCAGCCATGAGTGTTGCTAAACGAGTGAGTGAAGAGATTGCCTCCAACCTGGGGGAAGAGGTGAGACACATTACACTTATTGAATTTTACACAATGCATCTATAACTTGTTTTCAAATATATATTTATCATTGACAAACCTCATAATCAAAAGCAAACACTGCCATCTAGTGACTGATTGTAGAACACACAGTGACTTGTCTTGTTTTTCCTCTCAGGTGGGCTATGCCATCCGGTTTGAGGACTGCACATCTGAGAGCACAGTGATAAAGTACATGACTGATGGGATTCTGCTGCGAGAGTCCCTGCGAGAGTCCGACCTGGATCACTACAGCGCTGTGATCATGGACGAGGCCCACGAGCGCTCCCTGAACACCGATGTCCTGTTTGGGCTGCTGAGAGAGGTCACACATTTGACTCTGAACACAACACTGCTATATATTTATTGTTCTCATATTTATTCATCTCTATTAAACTTACAGGTTGTGTCGCGACGCACAGACCTGAAACTAATAGTCACTTCGGCTACCATGGATTCTGATAAATTTGCTGCGTTTTTTGGCAATGTTCCAATATTCCACATCCCAGGAAGAACTTTTCCAGTTGACATTCTGTTCAGCAAGGTTCAACATCTAGTCCCTTTATTACTTGGATTATTCCTACACAGTTGTTGCTCACACGAGGTTCTCTTTGGTTTAATGTTGTTTTTCAGACTCCGCAGGAAGACTATGTGGAGGCTGCGGTGAAACAAGCGCTGCAAGTCCATTTGAGCGGCTTGATCGGAGACATTCTTATCTTTATGCCTGGACAGGAGGATATTGAGGTTCATTTTTGTGATACTCTTGTCACTCGTAGCTGTGCGGTATAATTTAGATCAAATTTTTTAGAGAGATCTGACTGATTATTAGAGACAGTTTTTTTTATCACAGCAGTCACACTCCTGAACTCTCACTGAGTTAAAGCCCATTAGATGCACTTTATTGTAATGTAATATAATGTATAACTAAGCTATCAATAGCAGCTTTGTACAGTCTCACATATATGCAAATATGTTTATCTGTGTTGTAAATATTATTCTATACTTGCACTATTGCACTGCAGGTTAGATGCTAAACTTATTTCTGTTTAATTGGTCTGACTTTGTAATGACAATAAAGTTTAATCTATTGTATTGTCTTTCATTCTTTTTGCAGGTGACATCTGATCAGATCGTGGAGAGGTTAGGCGACTTGGACAATGCTCCTCCTTTGGCAGTGCTCCCTATTTACTCGCAGTTACCGTCTGACCTTCAGGCTAAGATTTTCCAAAAGGTTAGTGCATGCTAGAACTATTCTAAAACAACAATGATGCAGATATTGCATTTGATTGAATAAAACTTCTTTAATCATAATTTAAGGCTCCAGATGGCGTCAGGAAATGCATCGTGGCTACAAACATTGCAGAGACCTCTCTCACCGTGGACGGCATCATGTTTGTGATTGATTCAGGCTACTGTAAATTAAAGGTAGGTCATCGCAAAGTACACAAGACTATAACGACAACGTAAGATCGTGACCTAAACGTTTATATACACAGGTGTTTAATCCTCGCATTGGTATGGATGCGCTTCAAGTCTATCCCATCAGCCAGGCCAATGCCAACCAGCGCTCAGGCAGAGCAGGTCGCACTGGGCCAGGACAGTGTTACAGGTGCGTTCTTGCATCCAAGTTTAATCGGTTTAGAAATGAAGGAAAACTAAAATGTGTTTGTGGCTTTATACATCCATAGACTCTATACGCAGAGTGCTTACAAGAATGAAATGTTGACCACCACCATCCCAGAAATTCAGAGGACCAATCTGGCCAACGTGGTTCTCCTGCTGAAGTCTCTCGGTGTGCAAGATCTGCTCCTTTTCCACTTCATGGATCCCCCACCTGAAGACAACATGCTCAACTCCATGTACCAGCTCTGGATCCTGGGAGCTCTCGACAACACGGGTAAGAAGCAACTGACTAAATACGGGATACACCAGCTACAGTGCAGAAAGAGGCTGGCAAAGGGGCCCGGTCTAGGAGGGCCTGTAGGGTAATTGCTGAGTGACTGATCCCGCGTTTGATTTGACTGCTTGGGTCTCATCTCTGTCTCATCCACCGAGATTCCTTGGGATTTAAGGATTTGGGATAAGGAGGGACTTGGAGGAATCCCTGTATGGTGTGTTAACAGCAGATTATCTCTGATTAAGCCCTACCTGCTCCAAACGGACTCTGCTGCCTCTGCTTTTCCTGCTTGTAAGCTTCTTAGAGGTGCGTCTAATCATTTAAATCAGGCCTGAAAGTTTTTGATCTTGGCTGTTTGCCTCTGGAGTATTCCAAGTGTCAGCAGAGATCTTTGTGATGGATAAATTACACTCATTTCTTTGACTTTTTTTTTTTGGAGAGAAGCACAAACACTAAGGTCCTTCCTTTCATTTAGTCCTCTTCACAGAATCACATCTCACTGGTTTTATAACGCTTCATGTGTATATGTTTCACCTTTCAGGGGGATTGACACCCACTGGGCGACTGATGGTGGAGTTTCCTCTGGACCCAGCTCTGTCCAAAATGCTCATCGTGTCATGTGATATGGGCTGCAGCGCTGATATCCTCATCATCGTGTCCATGCTCTCTGTGCCTGCCATATTTTACCGACCAAAAGTATGATTCTTCTACATTTCAAAGTGTTGTCTATGAGGATCCTTATCAAAAGCTAGTTATGCTTTTAAAACAGCTGCTCTCATAAAGTTAGGGATATTTAGCAATCGAGGGAATGCATGGTTATTTCTCATCTCAAACCAGATTAGTTGTTGGTCCTTCTCATCGTGCTGTTTATATTTTGACTTCACCGAGGATGGCTGGATTTATAATTTTGCCATGGACCTTGTTGTAGCCCTTTTGGCGTCAAAGCAGCATAATCGCTACACAAGCTTTTGAAACCAGGACACTTATACAGCGACCTGTCTTCCCCCAAAAGCTTGCCCTCATATTTTCTTCAATATATAGATAGATAGATACTTTATTAATCCCCGTAAGTGTGTCGAGTAGCAGCAAAAACACATCCATCCACACAAACATAACAAATAAATTGATCACTCTGAAAAGCTAACATTAGTAAGAACAAGCATTTCTGTTATTGAATATTATTATTTTTCCTCGTCCTCTCTCTTAAAACTTTTCTGGGCTTTTTACCTAGCGTGTATAGGGTTAATTAATTTCACCTGAATTTCATCAAAGGCAGAAAATCTCTTGTTCACTCTACAATCTCTTGCTTGTAGAGTGAAGGAGAATACTACTTGATTCAGTATCCGTACACACAAATGTGCATATGCATGTTATAATTGTCTCACTGTTGTCCTAGGGTCGAGAGGAGGAGAGTGATCAGGTGAGGGAAAAGTTTGCTGTCCCGGAGAGCGACCACCTGACCTACCTGAACGTGTACACGCAGTGGAAGAACAACAATTACTCTGGCATCTGGTGCAACGAGCATTTCATTCACACTAAGGCCATGCGAAAGGTCAGTACAACACAGACGCCTCTTCACCTGATCATTCATTTCATTAGCTCGCGGGTGTTCTGCTTTAAGGCGTCACAATCACAATCTGCTTGTTATCACTTCACTGTCACTAGCCTGAACGTCTCCCATGTCACATTGTTGCATAGTTCAAATTTGACCACGAAGAAAGAGCAAGGAAAATTCAAAAGTTCAATTCAAACATTTATTTTCTTGTTACAACAAACATGGAATGATAATCTGATGAACAACAAACAAATCCACATCAACATAAAGTGTCATTTATTCTTTCGTTTAGGTGCGGGAAGTGCGCTCGCAGTTAAAGGACATCATGGTGCAGCAGAGGATGAATTTGGCTTCCTCTGGGTCGGACTGGGACGTAATCAGGAAATGCATCTGTGCTGCTTATTTCCACCAGGCGGCTAAGCTCAAGGTATTAACTTAAATTGTTATTAAACTATTTCTCTTCCTGAACTTCACCTTGAGCGTTATTGTGTCTTTAGGGCATTGGTGAATATGTCAACGTGAGGACAGGAATGCCGTGCCATCTCCATCCCACCAGTTCTCTGTTCGGCATGGGCTACACCCCTGACTACATCATTTACCACGAGCTCGTGATGACAACAAAGGTGAGAACTTAGGCGTAATTCTCGTGTGATGGTATAGTTTGTTCAGTGTTGAGGGGTAACTTGTGTTTGATCCTTTTTATTTCAGGAATACATGCAGTGTGTAACGGCAGTAGATGGGGAGTGGCTTGCGGAGCTGGGACCCATGTTTTACAGCATCAAACATGCAGGCAAAAGTAGACAGGTAAGAATTTTGAAAACTGTATGAACTGCCAAAGTCTGACTCAATTCTTCACTAAATTCATACTGCTTAAATGTGTTCTCAACATACATTCATTCAGTTTATAATGGAGTGCCTGTGTTTAAAGCTAAGCCTCCACACATTTATCCTGCAGTGCACCTGACACATGGTCCATATGAACTGGTCCTGTTCCTTGTTGACCAACTTTTGGAACTCTGTCTTTCAGACTATTCCTGAAGTTTTGCATTTTCAGATTGATCCTTTTCTAATTTGGAATAATTTGGTCAAATTTTATGATGTGGTATCTTTTCTTTTTTAATTGCAAGATGGGCCATTCTAAGTGGAAGAACTTCATCCACCTCCCATTGGCAAAAGATGAAATACATTATGTCCTGAAGTCATTAGAAAATTAGATGCATCCATCGGTCTGAGAACAATATTTATTAACCCAAACTTCATGTGCTGTTTCAGAGCAGCCCATTTTAACCCCCAGGTGTCTTTTAAATTTTTTATTATTTATTTATTTTTATCTTTGTTTTAGAAGACATTTATTTCCTCTTAAGTTTCAGTTTCCATCTTTTGGTTGACTTCACACAAAATGTAATCACGGTCTGACTCTCAATTCACTCAACTAGAATTGTGTCAAATATATATTATTACCAATATTTATGGTTCAATGGTTTATTTCCCCCTTTCTTCCAGGAAAATCGTCGGCGAGCCAAAGAGGAGATCACAAACATGGAGGAGGAAATGTCCATGGCACAACAGCAGATGCGTGCTCGTCGTGATGAGCAAGAGAGGAAGAACAACCCGGGCAGCGTCAGGTTAGTGCAGCCCGCAGCATGGAGCCACAGACAGGCCTTGTTCATCCACAGCCTCCATGGCCCTCACTCTCCAGAGCCCACATTGAAACGTTTAATTTACCTACTCACTGCTGATCCATATCCCCAGCTCTCCTCTTGCTTTCGCTCCACCACACCTCCCTCACTGCTCATGATGAGCTTTTCTCACCTTTGGTCCCAGCAGACGTGACAAAAGAAATAATATTGACTCTTCGCTGACCCCTATTACTGCAGCAATTTAAATTGTGCCACAGTAGAACTGAGAAAGGCGGAGAACCTTCATTTTCAAATTAGACCAAAAAATTAATTTCACACACATCTGAAGACTTTATTGGCAGAAATATGGTTATAAAGATTTATTTCAAAAAGGGGGTACTTTAGCTGTTAATTAACCAGTTTTATCTGGTTGACTGTAATCGTAATGGTGACAGATGGCTGAAAGTTACTCCACACCATGATATAAAAAAAGAAATGCATTTAAACATCACAGCCAGTGGTGTCCATCTGTGGTTATTCAGTTAATGAAAAACAAATGATAATCTGTATTTGGAGGAAGAATCTTATTTATATAGCACATTTTTGGATTCCTGCAAAGTACTGCAAAAGTAACACATTTAATTACACAGGTCTGCCAGCTTTATACATACAAATAGAATATAAACAAAACATTTAAGATACTAAACAAGAAAATAAATGAAAACAATAAACTGTCAATGATACAGTATATACAAAAATAGATACATGTTCCATAACTTTGGTCCAGCCACAGACAAGGCCCTGTTTTAAGACTCGTCCGAGACTCCACAAGCTGCAGCTGGTCCTCGGACCTCGCGGCGGGCGGATGGTAGATTTGGATGAGATCAGAAATGTTACTGTGGGGCCAACTTATAATCAATTCTAGAAATAACAGAAACCCAAAGAGGATGCAAAGAAGCTAAAATCAGAGAAATGTGCTCACGTTTTTGGGTTTCTGTTCCATGCCGCAGAGATATGTAAACGTGAACGTGCATTTTGTGAAACCCCAGAGTAAAGCACATTACAGCAGTCCAGATGTGGGTAAAAAAAAGCGTTTTGTTCAAAATGTTTTAAATATAAAAAAATAAGATAAAAAAAAAAGGCTCGATCTTCGATAAAAGACGAAGATGATAAAAAGCCTGATTGTCAAATTTAAAATCTCTGTCCCTGGTGACGCCAAGGTTTCTGGCCGACCATGACCGCCAGCCTTGTGTTTCCCAAAATGAAATAAGTATTATATTTTTTCATGTTGGATTTTTGAAAAAGAATGTGGAAGGTTGGCCGGGGCTTATGTTTTTGGTGAATAATGACAATGTGTCTTTGACATTTTATAAACCAGTTAATAGGACGTAAGTAAAGGTTTTTTAGTTTAAAAGGTGTTTTTGAGCTGACAACTCTTTATATTACTAAAAACATGTGGGGAAGTGCATAGTAACTTGCTTTCTTGCCTAAGTTTCCAGCATTTACAGAAAATAAAATTGGTTAGAGATGTTTTGCCTAATTGTAACTCAGGTGTTGGAAGTAATCATCTTTAATGCAACAATGGTATATGATTTAACTGGATAGAAAAGAAAGCAATAACATTCAGTCAATCCATAAATCTTTTCATGCACACATGGTTAAAACAAGCCCACATTCATTTCAATTCAATTCATTTTTGGACAGCCCTAAACAACAGCAGTCGTCAATAGAGGACTTTACAAAGTTGTCATTTCACCAACACCGAGAATCAAACGGTTAAAACACAGGAACTGCAATAATAACAAACAAATGGGAGCTGTTGGCCCATACGGGTGGATGACCAATGCCAATAATTGTCCAAAAAATCTGCATTTCAACCTATATTTTTATAATAATAGACTTCAGGCTTTCTCAATCAAATATTTAAAGATGAAGAATGTGTATTATAAGCATTTCAGCATTTGGAGCAGATTCATATAGTAACTGCAGCTCAACAGAGATGTGTGTCTTTAGTTTACTCCCACATGAGCTCAACGTTGGCCCATTCAAGTTTTCTCCCAATGCTATTTACAAGAAGCATCGGGAGAAAGCTGCCTCTCATACTTTCACAAAAAGAACGGTCAGATGGTTAAGTTCTTAAGCGTTTACAGAATATGCTGTGTTTTATTTCATTTTCTGTCGCCACCCTCCCCGAGCTCAATATCTCCTCTGCTGTTACTATCACCTGCAGAGTGAGTGGTTCACCGGGACGAGGTGACAGAAGGAGGCTACGGCCTGATGCTTGTAATTGTTGCTGTGGTGAACGTGTGACAGAGAAATAAGAGAAGTGTGGCTAGTGTCAGCGTGTCGCATAGTTGTAATTAAAGATGATAGATTGTGCTGTCAGAAGCTCCCATCACAGTTCTCTCTGAAGACACCGGGCCACGAAAGATCCACTGCTTTGGACACAGAAACACAAAACGGATGAATTGGAGGGTCTTGATGTGAAGTCCTTAAATTCGTTTGTTTCTGTTTTAGGGGCGTGAAGATCTGTACGCCCGGAAGAAAAGATGAAGCTCCAATGACACCGAGGAGAACACCTGCTCGTTTCGGTTTGTAAGAGCATCCTGGGACTGAAGACGCAGCGACAAAATGGAGAAAAGGAAAAAAAAGAAAATGAGGGCAAACCACAATTTCTCATCTGCTTTACAAACGCTCTTGTGGTTAAATCAGTTGCAGTTTCATAACCAGCCACTAGAGTGTGAACTTGTATAAGCGACAATGTTAAAAAGTCAGGACGGGTCTAGGCTTGTCAAATACCTCCCTTGTGGTTTATTCACAAAAAGCAGCAGATACAGTAGAATAATGTTAGTTTATCCAGGAGTGCACAGTAATGGCACTGGTGTACTTAAGATAACTAGATAATCCCGCCCCTTTTTTACTGACGAACGATCAGACAACATTGTATTTTTTGTAATGTTGTTGTAATGAAAATGAAAGTATACGCCAGCTTCTCCAGCATTTGAGAACTGTCGATTATTTTTATCCACATGTTAAAACAGTTTGACTTTGTCCATGCACATGCATCGTTTTGCCGCTGTTCACTGGGACAGATGAAATCACAGACAACACAAATCAAAGAACAATTCTATCAATTCGAACCCAAATGTTTCAATGTATTTTTTCTTGCGCTACAATGTTTTTATGTTATTTTTTTTAATAACAAATGCAATTATAAAGCAGACAACTGGTCTTCATTGCGTCTCATTCATCAACATACAAAATGTCCGTTGTTACTGATGTTGGTGCAAGTTGAAGTCAAAATAAAATGGTGAAAAAACAAGAGCTTGAGCCTGCCTCCTTCAGTCAGACACTGGCAGCACAGATGTCACACATCTACATGAGCGATCCCAGGGATTTGAAAGCCTTCAGCTGTAAAGACGTTGATACGCTTTAGATGAGGAGCCAAGCAATATGTGGGTGGATCTTGTTTCTGGCTTTATTGAAGCTGTATGTAAATCCTCAGGTCACAAGACTGTTGAACAAAAGCCTGGATGGTCTTCCACTGGCTTCATCATGGTTACGCTGACATTTCTTGAAGTCTCTCTGCACAAGCCTCTCTGAGTAGCTGGTATCAATTTGGAGAAAGAGGAGCTGTCCTGTCCTGGCTATGATTTTGTTCAAATGCACTGCGGCAATGTTTTTTGTCTTTGGCACTCTCCTTTTCTTGTTGGTCAGACTCAGGGCGCTTCTCTGTAAAGCTTATGCAAATAGAAATGATTCTGAACGCTCCCTTGACACCCTCATTCCCCCAGTTGCCTTGATTGAGTATGGCAGGCAGAGGAGGGACGCATATAATGGACTCCGCCAATTTTAATGAGACAAATCTCGGCTATGGGCTGACATTTTGAAATAGTCCTTGTGAATGACAGTGTCAGCAGTCACCTTTACCAAAGCTTTCGAGGGAAGGTGCCTTAATGACGGAGGGAATTAAAATGGCCTCTGAAGGTTCTGGCGATAGGAGCAGTGGGATTAAGCTACAAAGCCACGCCTTTTAAATGAGCCCTTGTGCAACTCCTAAATATAGAAGCATCAGTATAGCTGCCCTCAAGCGACTGCATGGTATAGCCAGTATGGGATTTCATAAGGAGATCCTGTTGAATGTTAGTCGTTGACCATTGCAAGCATTGTGGAGATTAGCTGTCCCTCACAATAAGTGCCCCCACACCGCTCTCATTCTTGCCCTTTTGTTGAGCGACCGGTGGCAGGAGGGGAACAAGCTCGGCTGTCATTACAAACTTAATAAGAGCACAAGTGAGATTGATGAGAAAAACAGAAGCATCAACTGCTCTTTTAATTAACTCCTGTCCCATAATGGTGCTGGGACAGAGGCAAAGAAAGACATTTACTTTCTCTTTCCACCCTTCTATGTTTTGTTGCCTCTCTCACCCCTGATAATGAACAGCCTTCTGGGACCCAATTACATCCAAGGCTGCATTAGGAGCGCAGCAGGCCCAATGGAAACTTCAGCTGACCCCCCTCCTTCTTCTGTCTCGCTCTCCTTGTATTCCCTGTTACACCGCTGGAGACGGCCTTCACTTGATTGAATTTTGAATGTTGCAGCCCCACCAGGCCCCCCTGCCCTCCTCTTGTGCAGTCCCTTACCTTCACCAGCTCTGAACCCACATGTGGTTCATGATGGAAACAGGACACAATGTATGTATGCCTGTGGTTGGCTGTCCTTCACTTCATAACTACTTGCACTGATGAAGTGGCTTAGGAACTTGCTCTATTCCACTTCACTTCAGCTGAACAGAAAACACAATCTGGAGAAACTTAGTGAAGGACAGTCTCAGAGATTCAGTGTTTTTTTTTTTTGATTGGTAATGAAAAGGAGTAAATCAATGATCAGTTGGTGCGACAGTGACATTTTATTTTATTTAATAACCAGGGATACTAAGATTTTTTGGGTAAAAAAGTGAGGACAGGACCACACTCGCAGCCAATCAGCTCTGACTCCAAAGCGTCTGATTCGCAGGGATTTTTATTACAATTTTATCAAAGATTATATGTTTTCTAATAAGATGCAGACAGCATTATGTGGTTGGATTTGTTTCTGCTGGGGAAAAATGTAATATTCTTGGCAAAACGTAGGTTCCGTAGCTTTAATATGTGCTGTATGGTTTAACCTGCCTAACATCTAATTGGGTATGTCCAGCACTGAATTGAGTTTTGAGATCTCATAAATATTGTCAGAGATCATTTCGTGTGTGAGGTCAGGGCATCCATGTATTTTTTTCTCCCCTGAAATGTCAAAATATTAAATGACCTTAACATTGTTTTGATGTGAAGGAGATGAGCTGTTTTCATGAAATTTAAATTCATCATGAAGCCTTGAATAATCATGCTCCCAGTCCAACTAACCTGTTACTATATTATTTCAGGGTTCCAGTTGAAAGCAAATAATTATTTGCTATATTCCTAACCACTCTGTATCTCATCTGTATTTCTAATAAAACTAAAAATAAATAAAAAAAAGAGAAATACTAAATACACATGAGATTGAACTTTTAAACCATCATTAAGCCGAAATCAATACTAAAACTTCATCATATATTATACATTAAGCTTTTTTATCCCCCTCAAAACTGGCAACCGCAGCCTGCACTAGGGTCTACCCTCTCCATTGTCTCACTCCTAACTAACATTGTATATACTGTAATACCATTCTTGGTCTACCTCCCTGTGGACTGCATGGTTACTAAGAGCTCATCCACTATTGCTTAGGGGTCTTATTTTGTTGTAGAAGAAAGACTTTATACTGTCAAACTCAGACATCCCATGTGATTGAAGGCCGATGGGCATGGAACTCTCAGAGCTGCCCTCAAAGCTCCAACACTGGCTGCTTTCACGCCGCCAACTTCTGGTGGGTGGAGTGGAAGAACAAAGGCACACTTGTTAGGGTTCACATGCCTTTATTATTCTTTTATTTGGCTGCTATTTCTTGTCTATCTGCCCATATTCATTAAGATTTTGGCCTTTCTTGGCTGTGCTGGGGTTTAAACAGAAACTCTGCTGTATTATTTTTTAATTTCTATAAATAAAGTATGCTGTAACTGGCAAAGATCACAGCTCATTTTGGTTCATTATACACTCCATTTACATGAAATTGAAACGGAACATGACCTGCTCCATACACGGGGAAGATATAAATATGCAGCTATAAAATGTTAGATATGGTATTTTTTTTTTCAATCAAAATAGATAATCATTAAATAATTCAACTGTGTGAACTCTGGAAACTTTACTTTTGCAACAATTGCTTTGATACTTGCTTGCGAGATTATGACAACAACTCAGGAAAAGCAACCATCTCCTATTCTCGGTGGATTTGCATAGTTTTCTTGGAAACTACGTTGTTTCTTCCACTTTTTCAGAAGTCGGCTGTCAGCGCACATCTAAAGCAGAAGAGGACAGTGTTAAAAGAACAAATGCAATCAAATAGATCAAAGAGCAGTTTACGATAAACAAAAGATGTGTCAATGCACTTAAATGTTTCCTCTTAGTAAAATGCTGCAAGTCTGGTGTGTGCGTGGAGGATCGGTGTTGGTCTGAGGGGCCGATGGCACAGACTGGTTGCCTCGCTTCTGTTCTGTATGCGCCTGGGCAGGTGTGGCTACAGTAGAAGTTTACCACCACAGTGTATGAGTGAACGAAAAATGCCGTTTGAAGCATCTTTGGTAGCCATGGAAAGGGCTATACACGTTTGTATGTTCCCCCCAGGCCGACACAAAGGTTTCCTCCGGGTGCTCCGGGTTTCCCCTACCACTAAAACACTTCTCCCCACCCTACTGCCCTGAAAATAGATTCTGTCATCTCAGTGGGACTTTCCTGGACTATAAGATAAAACAAATTCATACAAAATAAAATAATCAAACACAATAAAAGTGGTTATATTAGTGTTTTAACTCCTAAATGTGACAAGAATAACGTTTGTTTTGTTATTTATTGTTGTGTAAACTTGCCTGTTCATGAAAACGCAGAGTCCCTTCTGCCAATAGGATGTGCAGTGGCCTCCGAGAGATGAAATCGACTTCTGCAAAATCACAAGAACAAACACTGCGCTGTAACAATACTGCTTAAATCCCCAATCAGCTGCCACGTCTTAAGCCTCATTCGGTGTCAAAATCCTCCCTTATTACATGAACGGACCAAAGGGTTTATGTTTTTTTCATTAGAACAACAAGTCCCCAGTCTCCGACCAGATGTAAATTGTAACCAAATGCAAATTGCCGGTGCTTATTCTGTCCTCGCTCCCACAATGCAACAATCCCTCGTAAGCTTCTTGTTGACCGCGTCTGCCAGCTTTGTGTACACAATTGGCTTCTCAGCTATTCCACTACATCATTAATGCTCACCCTTTTGTGCCGCTCAAGTCCAGCAGAATGAGCACAATCACACAAGCGGCATTATTTTTTTTACAGCACACATAATTAGCCCAAGAAACTACTGCTCATCCGGATAAAAATGTGACGAGGTAACATTAGAAGTTTAAGCATGTGAACGGGAAGACAGAGGGAGATGAGCTTATCAAATAGAGCCGGAAAATGTGCAATGAATGAAATGAGTCAATCATTTGAATGTGAGACGTGAGCCCTGAGGAGAATAAATAAGCAATCGCCACATCATGCAGTGAGAACAAATGAGCATGCTACACAATTAGGCAGGGTCACATTGTGCAGCACAGGAGCGAGGGACACGCTAATGAGCTGTGAGCTGCTTGTTTGTGTGACTCTGCACATAGGAAGAGGAAGAGGAAACTCAGGTCGCAAGCCCTCCATTCTGATGGATGGGCCGAGACAGGCCAGGGCAAAGACGGTGGTGGAGACGAGCATGAAAGTTGAGAGGGAGGGGGGTAGGTGGGCTATCCTTTGCATTAGCTATAGACACAGCACTGGGCAGGTATACACATGGCACTGGGCAGCTATAGACACAGCACTGGGCAGGTATCACAGCCCACAGACAAACCTAACACAAGTGCTCAGACGACACACAAAAAAAGCTTTGGAAGGCGACTCTGTTATTAAGTATTCAATCACATAAAGGAGAGCTGAAGGCGTGAAAGGTTGCAGACCGAGGCACTTTTGCTTCAGTGCATTAAGAGCCTTGCCCGGCATTCTGCTGCATGAAAAAGAAATAGATTGCCTCCCAGGAAGATGACTGCTCTGAGGAGTTGGCGTCCCCCCTTAATAACAGCAATCTGTTGTGAAAATCAAATGCTGAGCACAATTTACACAAAATCTAGATAAGTTCTGCTTGGAAAAGCGTACAATATGAATATTTCATTCATATACAAATAAACACAACCCCATCAATCTGGATATGTTCTCAAAGTAAATGAACTGGAACAACGAATTACTAATGAACGCACTTCACGACAAATGTGCTTTTTGAGACATTGATGCTGGGAGATTGTTTTGTTCCAAGATCGTAAAATATTGAGTTCACCACAAAACATGTCCTGTGTTTGCATAAAGAGTTAAATTCAATTAGATACTCGCAAAACAAACCAAGTGTAACCCCTTTACCCTCTGCTGAAGTAATAGCCTCCATCTTTGCCATAATGGCCAGATATGGATGCACCCTTTAAGCTCAGTGCTCTCTTCTTGCTGTCCTAATTCCCTCTCCTCAGCGGTGGATAAGAGGGATCAGGAATCCATCCATATGCATGGCCCAATATCTGTGAGGGGATGTTGGGTCTCAGTCTGACCAGCGCTCTCAAAGTACTGGTAATGACACTTAATGAAAGCTGGGGAGTTGGGGAAAGCTTGTGTGTGAGCTCCCTCAGCCCCCAGCCACCAGCCCAGCCTGAAAATGCTATAAATAAACAAACACTTTATGGCGGTGTTCTCACAAGCCAGTTTCTTTCATCTTATTTTGAACTATGCCTATTCTACAGCTGTTATAATATCAGCACATCAAAAACACGCCAACAATGGCTCCACGAATCTGTCAAACAATCAAACATGTTTTATTTATTTTTTCTATGAGGCCCATGAAAACATACAATGCCAGAAGCAGTTCTATAGATTATGCACAAATCTCCACAGACAAGACCAATTAATTACCGCAATTAAAAGCCAAGTATACTATTGATTTTTCTTTGGCCTGGCCTGAGCATCTCTTGTTTGTCTGCGCGGTGATAGCAAACGTGTGTGGTTACAAACGTGAAGGCTGGGAGATGGCGTGTGGTCGGGTGCTGCTGCCGAGTGAGGTGCTGAGCCTCGAGGTAAACACGGCAAATGAGGGGATAGAGTGGCTCCTCTCTGCACAAGCCCCTAATCAGTACAGCCAACACGTGGCAGATTGGCTTCAGATCTTTTTCAAATGCTTTCTGTCAGCCTCTGTCCTTCTACCAACTATCTTATCCCTCCAACCGGCCCCAATTTCCCCTCACTTTTGAGATGGATATCACATCTCAGGTATAGGCAAATGGCAGCTAATGCAAACTGGACTTGGAGTGTATGAAAAGCTGAGGCGATTAGAACAGTTCAAGCACATTGTCAATCCCTGTAAAACTACATCTCTGGTTCAAAAATAGAAGTTGAATTGTCATTTGTTTAATAGAAAATAAATTATAGACAATATTATTGAGGATAATAATAGGTAAAAAGTCAACCTTAGATAATGGGTAGTTATCTAAGGTTCACTACACTTTAATGTCCGGGGAACACTTCTGATTGTATACTAGTGTCCATATGTAAAAAGCACGTAACTCTTACTTCTGAATCTGCAGTATGAAGTAAAACATCTTGATCTGGATTTTAATATTGAGGAAAATAGCACAAAATGTTCTCCAGCAGTGTTTCTTCTTTTGGGATCAATGAGGTCTGAAACGCCATCTCTTGTGACCTCTAGAGATTCAGTCTGAGCCAGAGGTGCGAGCAGCTCTTGTATAGCTTGTCCTTTGATTACCATTCCCAGTGCCAGCCTGTGCATTTCCCAGCCAGCTGCACTAATGTGTCTTTAGTGTTAACAAGCTTTGGCCATCAGAGAAAGGTGGGCCATAAAGGAGAGCAAGGACACAAGACCTTAGCAGATTTCTCCTGGTGGTTATTGGAGGAGTGCAGAATGTGGTTGTATGTAAAAGAGAGTTTCTGCTCTATTGCATTAGCGAGCCAGAGGTAGAGCCCAAGAGATTTGAACTGGACTTGAAATACTCATGTACAGGCTGTTTGGAGGCTCTCAGGGCTGCAGAAAACCACAGGCCATTAGTCACACAAACACACAGTGACCTATGCTAATCCCAAAACAAGACGCATCAACATGACAGCCAATACAATCCTGCAATCTTTGCTTTCTCTGATTCTGCCTGATGTACCAGGGAGTGTTGTATTGAGCGCTCTATCAGACGTGCCACTCTGCAGCCCTCAGCCTGAAAGCTCACAGCGCTGTCACTGACACTGCTTCTCGTGTTGTCGGAGGAAAAGCAAAGTGTATACTATATAGATTTTTGGTTTTGAATCTTTGCCAAAGCAACGTTTAACACAGACAGGAGATCAAAGCCACAAAGTGGCCAAACTATGCGCGCCAGGCAAGAGTCTGCAACACTTTTTATCGTAAACTTTGCAATATGAATAGAATAGTAGCGCTAATAAGCATGGTTTGACTGTGTCAGAAGTAAGTGGGTGGAAGAAGCCAAGATTGGACTTTCAAACACTGTCGAAACTAAACAAAGAACATCAATGACGGCTCAAAAGAACCCTGTACACAACTTTTTCATACAGAAAACACTACAGCATCATCGTGTTATTGTCCTTTCAAAACATCTTTAGTTGGACCTCTGATTGGAGCCAAACTGTTTGTTCTTGGAGTAAAATAACTTGAATTGAACTTGTTTAGCCTTTTTGGATTTAGTCCACGGTAAAGTATATTTGAACTTTAAAGAATCACTGCTCATTTTGGCCCTGAACATCTCATAGTTTTATAATGTTAAATTAAATATATAAATATACTGAAAGTTTGGACAAACATGAAACATGCTGTCGTGGATGACTCAAAAGAGTAGAAGTCTTTTGTAGAAATGATTGTAATTAAAGGCGTGCTGTTAGGAATGGAGGAATATTTGTTTTAAAAATGACATAGTGGCCTTGCGATGTGTCAGTTCCTGACATTAGCAGACAGAACTAAAAGTAATTGATGAGGGAACAATTATTGATGATCTAGCATGAAATAAAGTTAAAATGATGTTTCAAAGAACTTGAAGATGGTTTGAGGGTTCTAACTAACACAAAAACCTCTTGCTAAATTCTAAATAATTCAATGTTTGTTTTGCAATTAATATTAACTGTATAATTGTTTAAAATCCCGAAATGTTTATCCCAGCCTTTCTCTGTAAAATTACTGTTTGGATTATTTCACATCACCTTGAGTTTTGCCTTTAAGATTCATTTGCCATATTACTGAACAGAAGCTAAGCAATCACTTTTCGTCAGGCTTGGTTTAAGATGTCCTGACCTCAATCTGCGCTGTGTTCTGCAGGTGTATGCCGATGTACACATGAGCTAATGTTTACAATGCTTCAGCCACTGCACTCGCATTTGGGACCACAGCTCATACAAATAACTCCCCTCTGTCCACTTTCTCTTTCCGGCGAAGATGGATGATCTTTGTGGCTTTGCTCTTTTTCTTTCCAGTGCCAGTTTTTCATTTGCTCGCCTGCAGCAGTGGTCGGGATATGATAAAAATGTGCATTAGCTATTGTTGGGAGAGAAACCAATTATTGTGCAAATGCGGTGTAACCTCGATGGCAGTGCAGCAGTGAGGTTCAGCACTGACTGGTTGATGGTCAAAAGCATTATTGACACCTTTTGATTTGAATTTGTGCATTAGCGCAAGAAATGCAGTGAGAAACACAAACCACATTTTTGGTTAATATTACAAATACAGAATCTCAGACATGTGATGTATTTTATATTTACATTAAATATAGGGCATGTACATATTTATTTATCATTTACTTAAATTTACGTATTGTTCAAATTTGTGGAAACATTTTTGTAGCAGAAAAACACAGAGACATGGACACAACAGAGAAAACAGAGACACAAACTGCAATGCAGGGAAGTATTGCTAAAAAAATCATGAATCAAAATAGAATTCTGAGTAAAACAATTCTGTGATAAAGGAGTAAATCTATTTCACACATCTATTTATGTGTTTTATAATGACCTATAATATTATAATTTATCCTTGTTTTTAATGCTTTACAATGTTTTGTGTTGGCCTTCTGTAATAATGTTTTAATTACAAACTGCAAAGAGAAGTCGAGACAGATAACTGTTGTTCAAATTGTCTTGAAAGTAGATTGGTATAAACTACATTTGCAATGTGTCCCTTTGTTATAGGATCATTAGACTAAAGAGTAACCAACTCTTTAATAGATCTGTTGGCTCATTTAAATGCTGTCAGCTCCTCACTCGTTTGAAGACATGATATCACATTGTGATTAACACATTCCACCAATATAGAAACTTTGTCACATTGCAATGATCACGAACCTGCATTTTAATTAAAAGATTATAGCAGTGACGGCATGACCTGTTATCATCATACCCTTTTGCAACGCTTAAAGGACCCCAATTTCAATAGTAGAGACATGCAGGTCTGGGTCAGAAGGATATTTTTTTTCTTCACATTTTCTATTATAGATTTAATTCTCCAACTAAAATAATGAATTAATCTGCACTGCCCTGTCAGAGCCTACATCTCTGCGTCCCTAATTCCCCTCGGCACCAGGCCCAAAGCTATTTCCTGTAAGTCGTCAGCGGAGGAGAGAGATGGAGGGCTGAGCACACACCAGCACCATCACAATGACCTTTCTGCAAGCCCAGGGAGCACGCAATGCAGAGGAGAGGCAATAAAAGTAATGAAAGAAGCAAAGGCAATTAAAGTTGTGTGTGTATGTGAGTGTAGGAAAGCGTGGCGGAGATGAGTCTAACTGGAGGCAGGCTACGGGAATGCTCTACAGCTCCATATCCCCCATAATCCCTGTGTGATCAGCCCAGCAACCCCCGGTGGGCGCCCGAGTCGGTTATCCTGCAGCAGAGCTCACCGGATAATCTGTACAAAAGGACAGCTATACGTGTGCGCGCTTTACATGCAGCCGTTCAGCTCCGAGCTTGATTATTATGACCGAAATGCAATGCCTAAAAATAACCCATTAAACACAAAAGGCACAAACTCAAATGTTTAAGAAGAATCTAGACTATTTTCTGTCATTTTATGTTTCAGAATGTGGAAAATATGAATCTGAAGTAAAAAAATATAAGCTGAAACATGTATGATGCGTAAAGCTTTCTGTGTGTAATTCCCTGCACTACCACCAGAGGGAGAAGTTGACTTTGTTTTTTGTTTTTTTTAAGTGGCAAGAGTGGTTCAGTTGGTAGAGCATTAGCCTTTGAGCTTGAAAGTTGTGGGTTCGATTCCCCCACAAGACGTTCTCCACCTACTCCCACTGATGTCTGCTGTTGTTGTGTCCTTGGGCAAGACACTTAACCTCACTTTGCCTGAAGCCCTTGCTGAAAAATCAAGGCTATGCTGTCACCAACAGAGCAGCCGTCCTCCTGTGGACTCAGTGCCTGCGGGAGGATCATGGGTCAGGATCAGCTCTGACTGCCACCCCCTGACCCAGAAATAGAATAAGAAAATGAGTGGATGGATGGTTTTTTTTACATTTGAAAATTACCGGCTGCAAACATAGCCATGTAATTATAAAGAACGTCTTAACAATGTCTTTGAAAATGGCCAAAATAAATCTTTGGTCAATATGTGTGTTTCAAAAAGCAGGCAACTGCCCCGAGTGTGATGTCATAGTTGTACAATGACATCATACTATTACAGGCCTGAGGCAGGAGCTTTTGGAGAGAAGAGGTTAGTTACATGTTTGCACCACAACTCTGATGTTAGCATGGATGGATCTGGTGGTCTGTTTTGATGAGGGAACAACATTTTAACACGGTTAAAAGCTCAAAAAGTCGATTCGGCAGAGTATGTCTCCTTTAAATTTGTGAAAATTAGTTCCTCTCCCTCTGTGCGCTCTTCCACCGCGCCGCTCCCTCGCAGCGACCGAGAATCATTATCTTCTGATGCCGCAAAAGAAGAAACGGCAATTACTTCTAAAGGTAAAACGTAAAAAAAATAAATAAATAAAAATAAACAGGAAATACACAAATACACACAACACATAATAATCAGTTTTGGTGGATATGGGCACGCGGGAGGTATAGCAGACGCTTGGACTCGTTCTGGCAGAGTTTACAGACCGCAAAATGAAAAGTGTTCTTAACCCAATTATAAATGGTGCAGTGCTGCCGCCATGTGACACTCACCACATGAATAAATACATATGTCCTCAGGTTTAACAGGCTGATCCTATGCCCACAACTCACAACCATTTCATCATACAAAAGCAACTTTGAATTACCGTAGTATTCTGAAACTGCATTGCAAATATGTATATACAAAAGATGGTGTTATAAGTGTATTAGTGTATTTTCTTTTTCAGACACAGTATTGATAGTGTTTAGTTTAAAGCGTTATCTTTATTTCCACAGACTGGGAGAAAAACTGGGTAGAATAAACTGCGTAAAAAGCACCGTACAGAGTGGTCAGTGCTTGTGTTTCATCGCAAGAAGGTCCTGGGTTGCATATTCTCCCTGCTGCATCTACTCTGGTTTCCTCCAGGCGCTCCGGTTTCCCTCACCACTAAAAACAAGAACAATAGGTCCGCCATGTGCCTGTAGGGTGACCCCGCTCTGATCACTGTGTGGAGGGAGCTAGATTCTCGCTCTCGAAATAGTTGAGTTATTATGCATATATGGTAAAAGCATAAATGTTTTGCCTCTGACACATATTTAGATTATGTTTTGCAGTCAGAAGAGATACATAAAAAGGACCGCCATCACTCAACCAATCAGCTCTCAGCCACAAAGAATATACTAATTTTTTGTTTTATTATTATTGAATGAGTGTTGTACTTCCAATGACGCTAACTTCAACACATGGTGGGTCCTCACTAGGGGTGGGAACCTCAGGGAACCTCAGGGTACCTCACGATACGATACGATACACGATACAAAGCTCACAATAACGATTATATCACGATAACGATTATATCACGATATGACGATTATTGATATATTGGTATATATGGCATAAATAAAAGAAACATGTTAAGTGAAAAAATACACTTTATTTAATGATAAATGGAATGGAGATGTGTATTGTAGTCACATATTAAGTATTGATACTAATAAATAAAAAATGCATATTGATAATCGATCGAGGGAGAAAGTATCACAATATATCGTAATATTGATATATCGTCACACTCCTAGTCCTCACAGTGATGTTTACTCTCAATTTGACCAACTATTGTTACTTGTGTGTGATTTTCCACCCACCCTTGTCTCATTCTACAAGCTTTTTGAAATTCACACATATAGACTTTTTAATCAGCTTTAAGAATTGAAAGAAAACAAAAAGTTATCCCCTTCTTTACAATAGGATCTGTGCTGAAGGGGAGCATTAAGGATCAGTGTGACCCCTCAGGAGGTTACTGTGGGGTTTTGCAGCTTCAGCTAATGACCACAATGCTCTGTGAAGGGACTGAGACCAGCACGATCAGCTCCAGCCATCTAAAGCTAAGATTTGGAGTCATAATAAAACCTCAATATCATAACTGTGCTCTCGGCTTGTCTGGGGACGGCTGCTTTGACTGCCGCTGCTTAAGAACGGATCAGTGCTGTGTTCCTATAGATCTGATCATTATCATCTTTGCTTTTCTCTGACAACTTTCCGGC
This sequence comes from Pomatoschistus microps, assembly GCA_029875035.1. Classification (NCBI taxonomy): domain Eukaryota; kingdom Metazoa; phylum Chordata; class Actinopteri; order Gobiiformes; family Gobiidae; genus Pomatoschistus; species Pomatoschistus microps. Next base: position 9,753 of record JAPMNZ010938525.1, on the reverse strand, counting down.
GTCTGAAAAGATAAAAAATGTACAATAAGGGGAAGCATGGAACAAAGTAATTCAAAAGGAACTGCGTAAGTCTCAAGTTTAAGACCACACCGAACACTGCTGTGTGGTTCAGCGGAATAGGCGACGACTGGTGATGGATGATGCATTTCAAAAGAGACACACAGATACATTAAACAAAACTCTATTCAATGTTGGCCGTTTCATTTTGGCCCATAAGTGGTTCCCGTTACATGTTTATGAAGGGTGTCTGTCACTTTCTGCCGTACTGTGCGTTATGATGAATGGTAAATGTTCAAAGCATGATGTAAAAATGTTGCTTATATGCTGTTTTGGAGAAGATGCTATAACGCCATCAATTCAGAAAAAAAAGGGTCCAGTAAGAGTTTAGCAAATTATGGAAAGAGCTCCAGTGTGTGCCGTCCTCTCTGTCTGCTGCACACTGGGGTAGTCTTGCACAGTTTTTCCAATGTGGTTTTACTGCAAATGGCAAATAAATGAATATGAATCTGAATCTTATATCTTTATCTCCGTCATGTGAAATCCATAACTTGACCTGTAGGAACACCAGGCGCCACAGTGGGGCGAGTGCGGCTGTGAAGTGCCATACTGCCGTTGTGTCCTTAGGCAAGACACTTCACCCACATGGCCTGGTATGAGTCTGGTGTGAGTGAATGATCAAAGGATTCCAAGGATTCGCTTCTTTTACAGTATTAGTTTATCACTTCTTCCCACTCCTTTTCAGGCAGAATTATATGGCCAAGTTTATACCGTACATTAATTGTTTATAAATGTTATCTTTATAATGTTTTTGTGTTTATTGAGTCTTGTTTGTTTGTTTTTTTGCATTATATGATTTATATTATTTACCTGCATTTAATTACCTTGTTTACGCATCTGTGCCATTGCCTGTAATAAATGAATACATAAAAAAAAATGAAAATGAATCACCGCTGTGTATGGAGTGAATAAATAATGTCAAATGAAGCATCTTTGAGTGTCCAAAAAAGCGCTGTATTAAATGTATTATATCATTGCTATTAAATTAACTAATGTCTGATTCTATTATTTTTTCATTCAGATTTCAAAGCGTCTCAGATGGTTGGTGATTTGCAGGGTTTCAGACTCCTATTCCCATTGCTTCGAAATCATATCACGTAAAAAGATCGGACTCTTTTCTTGTGGTGTCTACTGGGGTTAAAAAATATATATATATTTGCCAACACACATTTAGATTGACACAAATTAATTTCTTGACCATGGCTGGAGGGTTTCTCTGAGATGTGCGGAAAAGGTCGCATTAAAACTCCAATCACACAACAAGTGTATTAGTGGATTACAGAATGACCTTGAAAAACAGCAACAAAAATAAAACTATGATATGGAGTAAACGTTGAATTAACCAAGCACAGCAGAGGTAAACGTACGATTCAGGGGCAAATTGAAAAGAATGGATTTAAAAGCTGATAAGATTGGAGCAGATAAAACATGCACAACCAAACTGAGCATGTGTTTACAGAGCAGTACACTGAGACACTTACTCCAATCGATATATTGACGTTTTGTAATAGGCTCTAAATGACTCAAGTTAGAGAGTGCGCCACTGAAATCCGGTTCCTGCATTTCAGCAAAGGACAAAAATACTATTAAAACCACTGTGTGAAATGCAGATCATTAGAAAGTGCTCGTCAGAAAAGAATTCCTTCACTCTACTGACCTTCATTATATATGGAACTCACTATGTTAAATATTCAGGAATTATTATGGTCTAATTGAATCGTATTTGTTGACCTTTAGCCTCTATGTTCAATTCATTGCCCCGATATCCAATTAAACTGTTATTTATGTATGTATTTATTTATTTTTGCAACTTGGGTCTTACATTTCACTAAATTGTTTCAGTGTGACCTTTGCAGAAAGCATGAATATATATATAAGTTAATATATGCCTAAATATACAGAATTCACATTGTTGTTTGTCGGCCTGAGAGAGAACATCTGTTCTCCACACGTGAAACAATGAGAGCTGAGTTTGTTAGTTTTAGGATAATTGATAAGGGATTTTGATCCAAACAGTTTAAGCGCTGACCACTTGTTGCTCTGTCACCCTCTCTGCCTCAGCATGTAAATGTTTGTGTGGTCGAGCGGAAGGGAAGCCTGCAGCCTTAGCGATGCTCACCTCCCTTTTGCATCGACGAGTGAGGTCTGGTAACAGCTAATCGATGGCCAGTGAATTCCCTGTACCCCCCTCACCATGCTGATCAATATTCCTGGCAATTAGAATCCCCTATCTGCATGGCTGTGAGGACCTCAGGGTGGCTCGCCAGCCCACAAACACCCAATTTAGTCCTCAGCCCATCACTTAATTACTAAATCCTCCCTAATGCCTATTGGCAGGTGGCGGGCGTACTAACAGTGGCTCCAGTGGCTGAGTGAACATGAGACCTTTGGTAAGGTGCTGGTTAGGATGCCCTCGTCTCAATTCAGCCGTCCAGTTAAACATCTGATTCCACACAAGGGCAATGACCTGAGATGATCTCTTATTGAGTACCTGGCCCTCACCGCAGCAAACGACATGGTAGGGTGAAAAAGAGGTGCTCTGGATGATAGCTTTAATGACATTGCACTGTTTGAAATGAATAATAATGTGTTGGTTGTTATATTGCGCTTTTTTTGGACACTCAAAGACATTTCACCCTGGGGCAGACTGACCGCGATAAGGCAACCAGTACCAGCGGCTACCACCAATCACACAGCACTCAGCAGACTCACACGAGGCAATGTAGGAGAGGTGTCTTGACAGTTTGGCACTTTACAGCCGCAGCCGCTCCACTGTGGCCCTGCCCTATAGCCTCAGAAGTCTGATGCAAACAGGCTCTCACATGCATGTTGTTATTTTGTGGTAAGAAAGGGGAAAATATAATCAACCAGTGTCAAGAGCGATATCTAATTTATGATAATATAGATACATGGAATTAATGATTTCAGATATGTATTGGTAATCATTCTTTCATTCTTCAAGGTGACCTCAACCTCACAGCACCTTAAACCAGTGCACCACCGGCCGTTTATGCACCATGTGTTTATTTTGTGTGTGATACAAAATGTAAGGAGCCCTGGCACCTTGTTTTGGTGTTTTGAGCCTATGATGTCAAATTTGCACACTCTGATGAGGACTGTTCAAAGTCCAACCCTCCCTGAACCAGGAAATCTATTGGTTTGATTTATGAATCAAACATTTGTTGTGAATCTCCATGTCAGAGGGCAGCAAGCTATCAAACAAACTGATACACTGAACTGTTGCAAATGATTTAAAACAGGTAGAATTATAATCACATTCACAAAATGCCAACTATTTGAGAATAGTGTATATTTAATAAGAATAATACAAATGAATTGAAGTGAAATGTAAAACACGGACTTGCTTTGGCTTTGCGTTTATTATGATCTTCAGCCTAACCCTTTCGATCTGTAAATAATTTACAGATGTGAATGTCAAATGTTTTCTTATTTTCTGCTGATGGCCGAAGAATAAAAAATATATATAAATACCTATAAAACCCTTACAATACAATACAAAATAAAACTCAAAAATCTATTGTGTACAATAAAGTTATAATGACTCGTATAAAATGCAGCATAAATAAAACAATAATCAAGACTATTCAATGTGTTAGCCAAGAAGCTATTTGGTCATCTTTAAACAGACTGGAGGACATCTTGACTGGGCTGACACACCCCTTGCATGATGAATACTCAACTCCTGAATAGTGCACTGAGCAGGGAGGGCCCTGGGGAGCTCCTGCCAGCACAGAGGTCTGCACACATACACACAAAGCTGTCACTTTCTCACTTTTCCGTCACATATCTATGGAAATAAAACTGCCCGGAGTAAAGTAATGATGGGCGCCTGGAGCTTTACAAATGCCCTTGAAGGACAGAGCCGAGAGGCACCTGCCTTATTTCACCCCCAGCCATCCCTTCACCTGCTGCTCCTGCTCCACTGCCTTCACGTCTCCTCTGCCCCTAATTTGGCATTTCTTCAGGATGACATGTGTTTGAGACGGAGCAGGAAGGGTCCTCGGTCAGGAGAGAACATCTCCCAGGCAGGTGTCAGCTCCAATCGGCACAGTGCCTTCCTCTTATGTGTTAACTATTCAATTAACCAGAAAATCACACCCAGCAAGTGCCAGCACCTAATTACCTGAGAGCAGGGCTATGAATGGGGTAAAACGTGTGTGTGGTTGACAGCTCATACGTTATGTTACTGTTATGTTTTCCACTTTGTGAAATCTCCCAATATTCACTTTGGATTCTCTGACAGTCAGCTTACAGTGGAAGGCCATACTGTCACGCCAACTCAAGTTCAAAAACTGTACAGTATTGGATTAAACATTTTTCTCTTTTTATATAAGAAAAAAAGAGTCATCTATAAAAATATGATGTCAAGGGCGGGTTCATCCCTATAGCAAGAGTCGGCGTTCTTCCAGCCCTGAAGTTGACACCCATCAAGACAGATGTATACTTCGTTGCCACTTACAAATATATAAATAGCCAAATGAGGAGTGCAAACCATCTATAAAATGGCATTAAAAGGCCAGAAGATGGCAAGTGTCATGAGCCAGTTGTGTTGGTCATCAATCGTGGTGGTGGTGAGGTTTAAGAAGACGTGTGCTGTGAAAGGCGTAAAGAGCAGGGCTGTAAATCACATCTCTCCAACACTTTCACTGACACGGGGCTCACACGACAGTCTGATGAATAACCACAAAATCAAAAGCCATCAAAGGCAAACGGGCTCGACCAGCACTGACAAAACAAACAATTAGTGGCTGTGTATGGACTGAACATGAGCCTGGGCATTCCCAGGCGATCTGCACAGACACCTATAAACATATTGGTATCAAATAAGTATGATAAATTATTATGAGCATGGATAACCAAGTCAAGCAAGGTGAATTATGCAAGAGGAAAAACTTGTGGCGGTTGAATAATTATGTTTCAAATACTGTTAAAAATCTGGCCAAAACTGGTCTGCCAGATATGCAGACGAATCCAGCTGGGATAGACTAGAGTTTTGTCAACAACAAATCTATAACCAACACCGATTCCACAAAGGTATTTCTGATAGAAATCCTTGTTTTATTCCTTGTTTTGTCATTAATGATTTCAGAATGATGGGGGCGACAGTGGCTCAGTTGGTAGAGCATTGGCCTTTGAGCCTGAAGGTCGTGGGTTCGAGCCCACCATAAGACCTACTTCTCGACTTCCACTGATGACAGCTGTCGTTGTGCTTGGGCAAGACACTTAACCCCATTTTGCCTGAAGCCCCTGCTGAATAATCAAGGCTCCAGTGGACTCACCACCTGCAGGAGGATCAGTGAGGGGCTGGTGCTCTGTGTTCTGGGTGCTCTGACTGCCACCCCCCCCGACCCAGAAATGGATTAAGGGGAAGGAGATGGATGGATTTGAGAATCATAGACCTTTTTTAGTTCTGCGGCCACATGTTATTTTACCAGTGAGATAAGTTCAACACAGTAAATTCTGGCAACCCAGATCATGGACTTTCTGATTGGTAAAACGGTGGAAGGCGGGACATCAAAATGAAAACAATAACAAGATTTAGGGGCCGTAAAACTCATTTTGAAATTCAAATATCTCGGCTGAACAAATATCATCAGTTAAATAATGCCGACAGATGAGGGTCATTTAATGATGACTTGACATGAAGGTCTTACATATTGCTTCTTTAAGTGCAAAATATAATATTGGGCCAAATAGAATTTTTTTTAAGCGTTGACAATCACAGTAAACAAAGTTAGTTCCAGTTCTTTATTCTTTACTCCAATATAATGTTAAAGTCAGTGACAGGGGGATTCTCCAGAGGGCACAAACAGACAGATGTACCACTGCAAACACCACCAGCACTTTCCCATCAGAGCCCATAGTGTATATTAGATCATTATACTCCAGAGCACAATGACTCACACTGGATAATATTGTCTTCCTCCAGCAGATGATGCATTACAAAAATAAAGATTATTGTAACACATGCCTCATGGGGTGACAATAAATCATAGGAACGTGTAACATGGCTCCTACAACGTTCACTCCTTTTATAGCAACTGAAAACATGGAGCAGAAGAAGCAGAGGGGAAATGAGAAACAAGTGGAGGGAAACACAATTAGTTTGCATTTGACTTGAAACCATCATTATGATCTTAGCACTAATTGTGTTGTTTTAGGCAAGAGAAATCGGATAATGACTTCATTAGAGATAGAATGTAATGGCAACTCCCAAGGCACTCAGAGGAAGAGGAAATAAACAGTATTGTGAGTGTGTGTGAGCTTGTAGGGAATAATGGGAATGTTAGATAGAGATATGGGTCTTTAATCTGTAGCTTGTAAGCATCAGTAGCTCACCAGCTCCTTCCAAGTAGCTCCATTAGAATTAAAATTATATCTTCTTATCTATATCTTAACCCTGTAGAACCCAGACATAAAAAAATTGTGTTGAGAAAAATTATCTGTGCTATTTTTTGTAAAGCAGCATTCTGTGTAGTATATTTGCTTCTTTGGTTCTTGAGTACATACATTAGTAAATGCATTTTGCCATCACCGTTGAACTTTATGTTTTATATTTATAACCGAGGGTTCTACAGGATAAAAATCTTATATATGGTATACAACACTTTTAGCTAAATAAATAGACAGATTGCTTCTTGAGCAGTCCATTTGGCTAGTAATAGACACTTTTTTCTTTTAGCTGAGGAAAGGGTTGGAGACCCGTGCTTCAAACCTTTATTCTCCCCAATACTAGATAGAACCCTGATTTATTTTTACAGTTACATTACAATGTCTTGTCACCCAATGATGCCCATTAAAACACAACTCACTTAGACTGTAGGCTATGTAGATAATGAGTATGTTCAGTGTTTACTTTTTTGCTCTGTTGTAGGTACATTGTGGGTGGTAATTATAAGTGTTAAAAACTCAATCTGTTCATAAAATGTAAAGATAACACCAATGGGCTTCAGATTAGAAACTGACTTGACTAAACATGTAACTCGTTTGCTACAATGTAATCTTCTAACTCGTTCTCCCTCTCCACCCATCACACAGACAACAGCCTATGGCTATTTGAGATGAGATTCACAAAGCAAGAGGCAACCGAGGGGGAGGGTGTTTATGGAGAAGGCCACCTTCCTCTTCACCTTCCACTTCTCTCCTCCATCCTGGGCCTCTGATTAATTTCCAACTATTGCTTGGGCAGCAGTATTATTAGCATAACATTTCCATGGATCAGGATTTGCTATGAAACCCTTTCATCAAGAGCCTTGTCAAACACAAAATTTCAAATCTCATTTTGTTTCTAATATAATTTTCTTACAGGGAGAGTGATGTGCAAAGGGGGTGGGGGAGGAGAGCTGTTTTAGTCTGCAGAAACACCAGATTGTTATTCCAAAGATAAACTGAGTCATCAATCAAAATTAAACAGGGGAGCGGGATGGGAATGGGCTCATAGCAGTGCAGACACATATTCATGTCTGCACTGCACTGATGCCGGTTATTCGTGCTAAGACCCAGAAGCCAAGGTCAGAGCAGGGGTAGCACCAGAGCCTGGTCTTATAAAACATGTAGACTCAGCTAAACTCTTCTCTTCACTTATTCAGCAGCCACAGCCCTGTCACATATCTGCATCTATCAACAACACACCGAGCCCCTCCACAAACTCATTAAATGCTTGTCACTGTGCTACTTTTTGACAGCTGAACCAATAAATAATTCCAAGCATTGTTATGATTACAAAATGTGCAAAACTGTCACCAGTGCCTCCCCCAAAGCGCCTCACCTCACCATTAATTATGAAAAATTAAGCAGGCAAACGGTGAGTAAGGGGGGCACTTTAATAAGGATACAGAATCAATGCAATTTAATCAATTGAAGCTAATTAAAAAGCTTTATTGAGAAACAATCAAGGTACATAAACAAGATTAAAATAAATGAACTGTGGAGGGGGAGGCGTTCTCTAATTAAATGACTCAAATTGTCATTCTGTGGCTGTGCTCGGTGGGCGACACCTTGAAGAAGAGAGCGTGACCAATGTTATGAGGCTCAATCTTCTCCACCATTCAGTCAAAGGCAACCACTCCACTTTGCAGATTTGTCACAGTCGCTGAATTCGACAAATTAAAAATACAAATATGTTTTTCTTTTTACATTGTTATGTACTTAAAGAGGTGAGTTCTTTGGGATCTTGCAGCTTAGAGAAACACACATTTCCTTATTGAATATTGTTGATGTGATAATGAACAATAAAGTAGAAAGAGCAGGTATCGCACACCACAAAAATTATAATTAATGAGGTGCAGATGCGAGAATCGAAATTTCAGGAAACAGGTTAGCATTGCACGCTCTGCTTAATGTCCAATAATTTACTATAAAAAACACAAAATTTACTAAAATAATGTTGTTATGTAAGACAAGGCTTGTGCTTCTTTGTACGAACCACACTAATACTCTGTCATTTTCTCTTATCGCAAGTAATTGTTACATGTTTGTGCAAGTGTGAAATTGAACAGAATTACTCTCCATATAATTAGAAAACACACAAAGGCAGTTGATACAAATAACCAAGGGCAAAATGTCCTTCTAACATCTCACAGCATCCAGTCGTCACTGCATCTTGTCTGGTCTCGACGGTCTTTAATCCACGAACATCGTCTGCGTTGGAGCCCAAAAACATAATGAATCTGATCTTGTTTCAGAGCGTTATTTCTTGCACTTCTAAGCACCAATTTACCCACTCTGCTGCCCGTCTATCTCAGGCTCTGTGCTGACCTGTCTACTTGGATGGAAATGATGTCCTGCAGTGAGTCCAGCGAAACACCTCACAAAGCAATTACTAACAAGGCGGATCTGGCACCCCCACTCCCCATGCAGGAGGGGATGGAGTGAGAGGCCAAGTGCCCTTCAGCAAAAATGAATTTTCCAATTTCGGTTAGTTCGCCCATGAATAAATAAACAAATGAATAATTGAAAGGAACAACATAAATAAATAACATCACAAACATTCACCGGTGCTCAGTATTCTTGAGATAACTTGGTCTGCATACTAATGATAAGAACAGTAGCCAGCATGTAGCAAGTTGGGATGCATTATTCACTACACCTCTAGAAGTGAAACTAAATAAAAAATCTCAAAACTCAACACTTCCTGCTAACATTGAAGTGACAGGCTGTCCCATTTAGAACACGCAAGGACACTCACAACAAACAGCGGCCCGTCAAAGGCAAAGAAGGAACTACACAGTGACTCAATAGCAAATGGAAATTAAAGCTACAAGCGGCGATTAAAGCCCTCGTCCCTACGTGTAACCACCTCCTACATGCCCGCCACACGCTCCATTCCCCTCAAACCAGTGGCGAGGCCTCTCTTTCAGTTTCCTACCCAACAGCGACCTACATCATGCCCAATGCTGATTTTGAAACCATTTGTTGGGAATCTCTGTACACACAGATCTTGCATAAGTAATAGTGCGTCATGGTATGTTATTAAAGATGCTATACTCGATTTATTTTCTAATGAGTTCATAAAAATGCTTAATACTACATACAAGTTGTATTATAATCCGCAATTTAATTGAAAACTTGAGCTAATTGATTCAGCTTGTGCATGAATTCAGGCCGTATAAAAGTGCTGAGTAGAGACTTAGCGTGACGCTCGCTCTCCTCCAATCACAGAACGAGGCTGCGTCC
>JAPMNZ010938487.1:0-20131 GCA_029875035.1 Pomatoschistus microps | reverse complement strand
TGCACAACCTGAGTGTCTCTATCCTGCCAATGTGACATGTAAATTTCTCCTTTGTGAGATAAATAAAGCACATCTTATCTTATCTTATGTAGCTAAAATCTGGAACAGTCTTCTTGAAAATGTGAGACAGGCTTCTTCTCTGACAATGTTCAAATCCAGGTTAAAACAGTTCTGTTTAGCTCTGCATACAACTGAGAGATGTTATCTTCACTATTTTCAATGTACTGTCATTATGATTCCTTGTGTTGTTTCTGTCTTGAATTTGGTCAGCACTTTGAGTTGCCTTATGGATGAACTGCATGCTATACAAATAAACTTGCCTTTTCTTGCCTAAAAGTTGTTTTAATAGCATAGATATGTCAACAACTCGTAGTGTTTATAAGCAAATGCAATAGAAAAAATAAAAATATACCGGCTATAACAATTTTTTCTCTAAACATTAAATATTATTTCATTGTCTGTCTGGTATTGCATGTCCATATACTAGCTGTGGAGAAAACATCAACATCTGTATCTAATGGCAAATGTTGACTACACAGTTGTGCTTCAAATTTGAATGTGGTCGACCATATTTTGTAGATTGTGAATGATAACACACTCATCATTAGCAATTGCGTGAAGCCATATGTGGTCTTTTATTTTCAAATTATAATAACAGCTCTGTGAAGATGGATTGATTAATATAGAAATTATGAATAAGGCATCGGTTGTATAGCGCTTTTTTGGACAATACACTATTCACTTCATGGTGAAAAACTACTACCGCAGCTGCCCTGGGGCAGACTGACATAAGCAAAAAAAACAATATGTGCCATCGGGCCCTCCAGTCACCACCCATCATTCATGCACACACCAGACCCATTTTAGGTAATGTGGGGGAAGTGTCTTACCTAAGGACACAGCGTTCCAAACTTTACAGCCGCACTTGCTGTTCCCAGAGGTCTCCCATCGTAGTTCTAACCACGCCCTGTCCTGATTGGGTATGTAGGTCTGGCAGGTCCGGCTTTCACATGCTGGTGAATACAGATGTGTCCGCTGAAGTTACCATGGGAACACTGTCCAAGTTACAGTAAATAACCAGTGGCCTGCAATCGCATGTGGCCAAATCATATCTAATCTGGGTGCAATCAAGCATCTGCAGGAGATTTCTCATCAAAAATATCAGCTTTCATGTCTCCAACTGCAAATACGCATGTGCAGTTAAGGTCTGTTTCGATATTCAACATATTTTGAGACCACTCATAAGAATATGTATACAATGTATAGACATTCATAATAATAAACTTTCCACGAATCCTCTGGACTGATTTCAGAACCCATAAAATCATATTTCTTGTGCTAAAATATATCAAGATAGATGGCCAAGAAGGTGTTATGAGTATGATATACGATATAGTTGCTTTGTAGTGGTATAATGACCTGTATGTGACGTGATGTCAGGTTGGGCTCACATAAGCAAGTTGCTTCAGCCCAATCCTATTTTTTGTTGTAATTTAGTCAGTGAATGTAATGTGTTATTAAAACAACTGACCAAAAATAAATATTAATTCATTCATTCATATACAAGTTTTAAAGCTGTCCACTGGGGGCAACAGAGGTTCGGTTGGTAGAACATTGGCCATTGAGCGTGAAGGTTGTGGGTTCGAACCCACCCTGAGGCCTACTTCACGACTTCCACTGATGTCTGAAGCCCCCGCTGAAAGATCAAGGCTCCTGTGGACACACCACCTGCAGGAGGATCAGTGAGAGGCTGGTGCTCTGTGAATTGGGTGCAGCAACAGTCTTTGGGTACAGCTCTGACTTCCACTTTTCAAATGAAGGTAGGAGTTGCATTGCTTTGGTTTCTCATAAACTGCAGTGTACTGTGACATCTGTTTACCAATGGACCCATGGGAGCTCCTGCGAGGCAACACTTACAGTTTAAAACAAGCAAGAACAAATATGGCTCTTCCTTAGGCAAAAGAAAATGGATATTGATCTGAAGCCATGATTAAATAGATTAATTTACAAAATACTGTTCCAAAAGAGTCCACACACATCTTTACTTTATGGATCTTTTTAACGAGCCACCCAGCACACTCCGCACCATCACGGTCCCAATTCATGTGAAGAGACAATTGACGACAGCAAATGGTCATTGAGGGTTTATAGTGTTCCTCATTCAGACCAGGATGAGAGCTCACAAAATGCAGGCAGGGGAGGAATATGCACCACCAATGTGATCAGTTTTAGCTGTAAAACAATTTAAGGAAAGAAACTTTGTGTGTATATCTACACTTATTCAAAGCACTTCAAAGTGCTTGATATAACAAGTAACATTAAATAGTAGCATAATGACTCAGGTGAAGCACTCTATGAGTCTGATAGATATTATGCCTCCAGAACTTTGAAATGACCCATTAGAGGTCACAGCCCCATGGTTACTTGCTATAACTAATATCTCATTCTCCACTGGCCTTGTACCAGCCAGTGTACAGCCTCACTTCCAAAAAACCTGACCTTGACTCTTTAAAGTTGAACAACTATAGGCCTATCTCCAAGCTGCCATAACCAAGATACTTTTAAAAAAGGCAGTAGATAAACACAATTTTCTTTCAGAGTTTAGACTGTATCATTGTACAGAGACCACTTTAAGACGAGTTATAAATGGTCTTCTTGTAGTTGCGGACACTGGTAGGTGTTCTTTCCTTCCCCTGCTTGATTTAACTGCAGCCGTTGATACTGATTCAGAGACTGGAGGTGGGCGGCACGGTGGCTGAGTGGCTAGCACTCTCGTCTCTCAGCAAGAAGGTCCTGGGTTCGAATCCCGGTCGGACCAGGGCCTTTCTGAGTGGTGTTTGCATGTTCTCCCCGTGTCCGCGTAGGTTTCCTCCAGGTACTCCGGTTTCCCCTATCACTAAGAATATGTACAATAGTCCTGGCATGTGCTGGCACCCCCGCTCCCATCTCTGTGTGGAGTGAGAGGATGAATGCCCAAAAAATAACAATTGTAAACTGCTTTGAGGCTCTGGTTAGAGTGAAAAGGCGGTATATAAATAAACACTACCTATTTACTTACTACTACTACTGGAGCACTGGGTTGGAATAAATAGGGAGAGTGCTCCAGTGTTTGACTGCCAGAAAGTTCTATGTTTCGATTGATAAGCGCTCTTCGACCTCGCTTTTCCCCAGTATGTGGAGTCCCCCAAGATTCAGTACTTGGTCCCATTTTAATTTACCACGTTACCTCTGAATATATCAGACCCAATAGACTTGAGACGTCTTATCAATTGTGTTTTATTAGACAGGACTTCTGCAATGGGATTTTAACAGGTATTCATTAAAAATCAAACAACCCGCCTCCAGCTTGTTCAGAAAGTGAATGTGAGAGTTTTAACCCGGATTAAAAAAGAGGAAACACATGAAGCTTGATACTTTTGAAGCCCTAAATGGATTTTCCCTAAACTTCTGTCTCTGTAGGAGCTGGCCCCTCAGCTGTCGAAAGCCCCTTTCCCAAGGAGCTCACGCAGGACAATTCAGCAGCATCATTAATTACTCTAAGAACTTTGATTTAAAAGATTTTATTGTCATATCATGTTCTTTCTCTTTATTGGTCTATTTCTGGGTAATCTGAGCTGCCACCAAAGTCTCAAAGTACCAGTCCCTCGCTAATCCTCCTGCAGGTGTTGGGTCCACCCATGGATCTATAACTGGATAGGGTATAACTAGCTTAAAGCTGTCCCACCCATGGGCACAGGGGGCGCCCGTGGAACAGCAGACTAAATTCACGCGGGCTACCCAGAAAAAAGTCCCGTAGATCTCAATGTAAACAAAAACAGCGCAACAGAAATATCGGATTTTGGTGTCCCTTGTCATCCTGAACTTTTTTTCTTCTTTAATCCTTCCGTTTTCTTTTAATCCACACTTTACTGTCACAAACTCTGCTCCTTTCCTTCCCGCTGACTCCGCTCTACCACTGCTTTGATCAGCAGCTCTGATTGGTCAAAGCACGGCCGAGCCCCACTGTGCACGTGCATGAAAGCCACAAACGCGTATTTGGCGCAACGCATCATGGGAGATAATCTACTGCGCAGAACCGGGAGGACCAGACGATGCCCACATATAGGCGAGTTCTGCCAATCACCCGGTCTCCATGAAGTCCCATGCGCTACTGAGCACAAGCCATTCATTTGAATAGGGCGCCATCTTGAATGAAAAAAGGTTCCACTAATAGTGAGATGGTTCCAAAGGAGTTAATATATCATAAATACCCCCTGAGGAGGTATTTTGAGTGTAAGCTGTCACTTGGAGCTTTCTCATCAGCCCACATGAGTAAAACAGGGCATTTACTAGCCAGTTAAAATGACAACCCACATTACTTAATCTCTCTAATACCTTGTGTAGGAGAAATGATCAGGCACAGCTTATATTTGTCGGGGAAATATGTACTGTTATTGAGGACACACTGGAGATTTTTGTCCTGGTTAATACAGTGTGTTTTATAAGATAAGATAAGAGATCCTTTATTTGTCCTACAGTGGGGTCATTTCAATAACAATTCAATAATAGAAGTGGACTAAATGAGTGTGACATCCTCCTTAGAAGCACCAAGAGCTGGGGAAAAAACAAATTATGCAGCTGCAAATCTCTGCATTATGATTGGAATGGAGCAATGATCAATGGATCAATGGTCAAAGGATCCCAAAACAAGTCCAAGCGTTGGATTCTAGAGGCGATAGGGGTCAGAAAGCAGGGAAACGTCAGCAACTGTTACAACGAAGCCTTCCCCATGTCAAACACGTAAGTCAGAGTTCAGAGGAGGCATGGTCAGTCTGAGGGACTACTCAGGTCAAGTTATGGAAATGACTTGCAGTTAAAAGCTGAAATATGTTGGCAAATACATCTCAACCAGTATGGTCTGTGATTTTGACCCTTTTTTTGCCACTCTTAAGCAAATTGTCACACATCAGTTCAATTTAATATCTTCCGTTTTCCGTCATCTGGTTAATATCTTGGTTCAGGGGAGTTAATTTACAGTGCAAGAACAATGCAAAAGTGCAGCTAAATAGGCATGAAACATTTTTTTGTCTTTCTATACGTCGAGCTACTAGAGACAAAAAATATAGCTGTAAAATATATTTGTACCACTTGATTTACTAAGTAATGTATTACACTTTAGTTACTGTTAAATTGCATAGGAAGGGGTTGGGGTTTTACTCATCCATGATTTTACTGCATATATGACTCTTCAGCTCCCTCTATTGAGCTCCTCCTTCACTGCATGATCCACCCGTAGCAAAGTGCTAACATAATAAACCAAGTAATAAGCAAAGTTACACTGCACATGGCAAGGTTCATATAATAAAAAGATAAAATAGTAAATTTAGGAAAAACTATTTTTGGTCGACAAGAAGTGTGTGTGTGTGTGTGTGTGTGTATGTGTGTATGACAATTACAGGGTAACACAGTGGCTGAGTGGTTAGACATTTTTCTAAAGAACGGATTTCTAATGAAATGTGCATGTTCTACAATAAAGTACAACTTCACTATTATTGGTTTCAAAATTCTTGTTTTCGTGTCTGAGCCATTAGAAAAAAACATTGATCTGCAAAAATCAGTTTTTGAATTTGTGGTTTTATTCCACAGTACAACAAAATACGGCACATACAAGATTAAAAAATAAAACATGGGATAAAAGATTTGACACATGAAGCCTACATTCTTCAGGCGTCACTTGCGTTTGGAAGAAGAAAAAAAAATACAACTTTTGCATGGGGCAAAACAAATGTCTAAAAAAAACCAAAAAAAACCAGACGGTCTGCAGTCTTATCTGTCGGGGCGCATCATGCTAGGCCTCACTGGCATCATCATGGGCCGAGGATGACGCATCATGTGTGGAGGCCCTGGCATCATCTGCATGGGCCCTCCCATCGGCGGCCTCATACCTGCACAGGAACATGTGTTACACAAGTGATAACAGGACAAAGTGCTATGCAGCTATTGTCTGATGTTAAACTGGTCGGTGGCAATAAAAAGGTTGGCAATTGAGAAATAGAACTACTTCTCTGAGCCGGAAAAATAGTGGGGTGCACTGTTCAAATAATTTTGTTCAATAAAGGAAGCTGTTGGTGGGGGCATAAATGTTGCTTGCATTTGAATATTTTCTCCACGCTTTAGTTAAAGTTTCATTTTAAATGAAATCACTTTATAAGAAGCATTTTTTTCTCCGTACCACCATTTTACAGAAAACAAAAATTTAACTATGATAAAAAGTTAGGTATTTAATTGCACATGAAGTAGAACAGACGATTATAGCTGAAAGTAGATCTGGAGATTATTTTGATTACAAATTATTTTGATAATGCATTAAATGAGTAGTTGTTTGGATCCCAAAAGCACGGTGAATAGATAATATCTTCAATATATTTGACCAAAACAAAGCTCAAGTGATGCCTTAAGAGAACATCTTCAGAAATTGGATACAAAATATTTTAACACATTTTCATTTCAATCGGTACTTTACTTTTGTAAACTTTACTAAAGTTTGAGAAGCAAATGGCAGTCTGTCCAAGCTAGATTATCATTAATGCATTCACATAACACACAATACATTTCCTTACCAGGTCCACCGGGCATCATGCCATGTGGAGGGGGTCCCATCATAGGCATCATAGGAGGACCTCCCATTGGCGGAGTTGGCAACATGCCAGGTCGAGGAGGACCACCTACGCAACAAAATAGATTTGAACACATCTCTTATCCACAATATTAATCAGCTTATTGTTTATTAATTACCCGGCGGAGGTCCTCCAGGAAAAGGTGATGGTGGAATCTTCCCTTGTTGAAATGCAGCCGCTAGAAATATAACATTCTGATGAGCATTTGTCTTAGAATTGCAACTTTGACAAACTACTGTTAAACCAGGGCATCTGACATAGCATGCTGTCCATGCATCACTTCTGTCACATATGCCATGTTATTCGCTGTTCATGTATGAATTTAATGGCAAAATCGGATGCAAGCTGCCTGAAGTTCTTTTGACCAGGGCTGTAGCTTGAAAACACTAATGTGTACTACAAAACAAATTCAGCAGTGGGTCAACCACAGCAAGCCTGAAATAAGGCTTGTGGTTGGCCAACAGTAGTAGTTCATTAAAGATTAAAAGTGTATAATGACCTGCAGAGTAGGACTATGCAGAGCGAGAACAGGGGAAATTGATATAGTTAAATTTTTTTGCTTTTTCGATAATGTTCTTATGTTCTTCCTGACCTACACTCCCTGCTCTGGCTGCTCAGTCTGAAGAGGGGCCCGCTTAAAACGAGTCACCGTAAAAGAGTAGCCAGATATTCCAGACATCTTGCTGTTGATTGGCTTTCAAATTTTTATCACTTGCTCAGGAAGCTCAATATTTTCCAAATCCTCATTAGAAATTCTAATTATGTCACAACATGATATACACCAATCACTTTAAACCTTAACCAGCAATTTACAACACTTGGATCAGTACTTACTCGTTTTATCAATGAGACTCTGTGCTTGCTCCTCCATCCACTTCTGATAATAATCTTTCACATTCTCCTTGTGTTTTCGACCACTACAGTGTGTTTTCCTTACAGATGGCTGGGAATTAAATAAAACAACTTATGTAATGCACAGAAATAATTCTATAAGTCAAATCAGTAACAATAACTACATCAAGTGTGACTTTAAAGAAACTCACCGAGTCATGTGTTAAATAAGTGTCACAGTAGTCACAGTAAAACCTGAAATGTAAAGCTTGAAGGTGAGAAGTAGAAACGGGACCAAGTTATGACATAAAAAATGTGCTTACTTCATATATACTTCATCCATATTTTACGCACACATCCTGTCCATTTGTTTAATGCTAAGACTACGGAACAAGTTCGAATACATTTAAGGAGTCGAGATAACGTGAAAGAACAATTGTTTGGGGCAGAAATAAGCAGTCTCGTAGATATAGGCTAAGCCTACGTACTCGAATCTCAGCAGATATGTTAGGCTGTTAATATCGAATCTGTAATAGCATTCATGTATGGCTTCCATGGCATGGCCATACAAAGCGTACAATGATACCCCAAAACAGGGCTTAAATAGTCTGGAAATGCATCATCTCGTATAAGAAGGTTACAGCTGTGTAGATAATTACGATTAGATTCGATATTTTACAAGTATGAGTACAAAAACTTGGTTAATTACTTACTTCGGCATGTTCGAATTTCACAGCTATAGCCGTGTGAAAGAGCGCTTCCGGTGTCCCTAGAATCAACGTCCCCTTCGAAATGTCGGCTGAACATATAGTTCCGCCACCAAATGTTCGTTCCGCTCATGGATCTAGGTTCCGCTTCCAAAACTTCCAGAAGACGTAATTGTTTTTTAGTATTTTTCAGAAGTAAATAAAGTCACTGAAGAGATACAAATCTCGTAGTTTTCAAGTAGATTTTGAACAATAAAAACTGTCAAAAATAAAACATAAAAGCTATGCGTGGAATACAGTACACGGTTTAATCACACGGTCCAAAAAGACCACAGCCTGATTTCAAGTTTCAATATTTCAATGTCATGTTTTATTTTCACTTTTATTTTGCAAACGATTGCGCAAATAGCAACAGCATACGTCGTCCCCCTCTGTGATTGGTAGAGGCGCTCGAACGTGTAGTTGCAACGTCAAACAGCGTCCCCTTTTGTGGCATGCGCACTAGTCCTTGTTGTTGTGGAGGTGGTGAATGTTGTTATGGCTGTGATGGCTGAAACAGGCCCCGGAGTGAACTGAAAGCTCCCCGGTCAGACAGTCTCCTTTTCGGGGTATCAGCGCTCATGGACAGAACGGACATGGATGTGGATGCAGAGCTGATGCAGAGGTTCAGCTGCATGGGCACCACAGACAAGGACGTCCTGATCACGGAGTTCCAGAGGCTGCTGGGCTTCCAGCTCAACCCTGCAGGATGTGCTTTCTTCCTGGACATGACCAACTGGTGAGTATGGATAGGCCAGCGGTGGCCATGGGTCTGCAGTGAATGCGGTACAAAACTTTTCTGTGTCCCATTTGAGCGAAGTGAATAGGTCATAATGAGGCTGCAGTTAATGTTAAACCCCAGCAAACAGTCCATGATGTTTCTACATTCCAAGTGGCAGTAAAGGAAGACATGGAAGGTTTTTAACAAGACTTTTATTTAGACTCCGCCCCCATATAGATGTTTCACTTTCTTTCTTATGTTGTTTTTATTATTGCATTTCCAGTTTTTTAATTGTTTATTTCTCTAGTATGTTGTTGGTATTTTGTTTTCTGAATTAAGGCTGAATCAAGGCTGAAGTTGTACAGTGTTTGCATATGTCAAAAATACATGAGCATTATGAAATGACAGCAGTCACAATAGGCTACTCAAAAATATATGATTTATATCAATGGATCTATATAATATATCTAATACATGTCTCTGATGGCTCAGACTTTTTTTTCAATCTATATATTTGCTTCACAGGAATCTCCAGGCTGCCATTGGTGCATACTATGATTTTGAAAGTCCCAACGTAATTACTCCATCCATGTCCTTTGTTGAAGATGTAACAATTGGAGAGGGAGAGTCGGTTCCCCCTGATACATCCTTCACAAAGACATGGAGGATACAAAATCCAGGCAAGAGCCATGGTTTCTTCAAATGAGATCAATCATGACTTTGCAATGCTAAAAGTCTATTTTATCTTGTGATTTTTTCTGTATGTAGGTGCCGAATCTTGGCCGCCTGGAGTCAGTCTCAAGTATGTTGGTGGGGATCAATTTGGGCACGTTAATACAGTTATGGTCAAGTCGTTAGATCCCCAAGAAGTTACAGATGTAAGTGTCCAAATGAGGAGTCCCACTGCAGCTGGGATGTACCAAGGCCAATGGCGAATGTGCACCACAACAGGATTATTTTATGGTGGTAAGTCACAAAATAATTGATAATTATTGCACATTTTGAACTTATAAAGATTGAAAATAGGCATATATAATGTTTGTGACCTTACACTACAGAAGGATCACATAATATATCCACATGTTTCAGCTTCCGGTAATCTCTATGGCAACTGTCATCATCTTCTGAAACTGAAAGACACAAATAATGCTATCTCCAGATCTCTGATATAATCCCCCGTTTTGCTTGCCTGACCAGCCAGATCCACACATTATTTGTTAATAATTCATTACAATGAATAAAAGAAAGTATACAAACATAGCCAGAGGTAAAGGACAGACAAGCACACAGTAAATAAAATGTTTGCTAATTCCGTAAGGCTCATCTCAAATCCTTGTCCCTATCTGCTCCTAGTGTAACATTGGCTACAGTTATTCATTAAATTGAACATTTGTTATACAACAGTAGACTGCCATTACCAACTCAAGAACCAAAGACCAATAACAAGTGTGGCTCTTCTCAACACACAGCAGGACAAAGGCTCATATTGTCACCATGTTTTAATGCACACTTTAACCCATATTAACCTCGGGATCAAATTGGACTAAATCAGAGTAAAAAAAAGACCTTAATTTAGGGTATTTTTCTTCTACTTTCAATCACTGTGGTGGGTCATCTTGATCCAAAGGTAGACTAAAGACACATCAAGTGGTGTATGAATTTTAGCCAGCTGAAGACAACATGTACAACATGGGTCCCCAACCTGTATCTCAGCTGCATCTTTCAGGTAGCTCGACAAAGGATTCAAGAATATAACAAGTGATCCTGAATAATTCACTTTGGGTCCTATCTATTCCAACAACAAATGTTTGGTATAGTATGCCTGTGTGCTGTAGTTATTATAGATTAAAATGTTATTACAACGGCTAAAGTAAATCATCTTTATTTATATAGCTCATTTCACAGACCAAGGTGCTTTACAATGTTTTTGGAGTACATATAAAAGTAGCTCTCCTGTCAAAAAAGGTTGTAGACCCCCGGTGTACAATATTCAAGTTTGCAAAGAGCTCATCTGACTATAATTGCACTTAATCTGTTTGCATAGATATCATTTGGATAATACTCACTGTAGAAGTCGGCGGTCTCCTTGGTGTGACTCAGCAGCTATCATCCTTCGAGACAGAATTCAACACTCAACCACAACGCCAGGTTCAGGGAGACTTCAATCCCTTCGCGTCACCACAGAAGAATAAGCACGACGTCCCAGGAGCAGCCTGGGAGCACACACAAGATCCAGACCATCAAAACAGACTCTCTCATAATGAAGTAAATAGGACACCAAATGGTCTTCAAACTAATCTTTCTGTTGTCACGTTTGGACAGGTTTGTCAAACACATTTTCATGCTGTAAATGACTGCATATTGTACAAATACAACTTGTCTTGACTAGAAAAGTTACACAGTGCATCTTTAGAGCTGGTGTACCATTAGAATAAGTACAATTCTTACTGGACTAGGCGCATCTGAATGTAAGCCGCATGTATTCAGGCTGTAATGTAGCAGGTAGACAACTGTTTTACTGTAACTGTAACACAATTTAATTACAGCTTCACCATTAGCTAACACGACACATTCACCTTCATTTATTTTTACAATTAACCAGTGTCCTATAGCTACTTGATGGAGTCAAAACAATTAGTCCATAAATTCTTTTCTGACAACAGCCCAACTCTATCACATTAAACATGCACATATTTGCTGCATTGCTCAATATTCTGCAGGGTTCAAAGTACTAGAAAAAAAGTAGTAATTATAGAAATCTAGTTCCTACAACTTCCTCGCTCTCAAAACGTTTTGGTTCTGCCACTAGTCTTCAAGTGCATGTCTTTTTGACCTCTTTTCACCTCTTAAGTGAAATAGGGAGTACCAGGCCTCCCTCAGCCAATCAGCTCTCAGTATATAAAAGATCAAAAGTTTTCCCAATGAGAATAAGACAGCAGGTTGTGGTCTGATTCGTTCACGAAATACTACTTAACTAGACACACTAATTATTCACTAAATTGTACATGACTAGGCTTTTGTGCTGGGACAAACAATGTATGTGTATTTATGGAACAAGTAATTCTCCAGCTTCAAGAGATGTCTTAGAGAAATTGTGATATGTCAAAAATCTTATTGTATCTTTACAGGGAATCCACGGAACTTATCCATTTGGACAGAGCTAGAAGGACCTCTCTTTCACTTCCGTCAAACGCTTTGCACCCTGGAAAGACCTGAAGATGGAGGAATAGAGGATTTCTATTTGCTCTTGCCAACCTTCTCATTCCAGGTGTGCAATTATGTGAACGTCACTGTCAATTCAGAATCCCACATGGCATCTGTATCTGTGAATGCTTTATTAAACGCCCTTTACAAACAGTCACAGTCACAGTCCAGTCGGCTCAGGTGAGGAGCGCCTGGTTATTCATACACCTAATGTTTGAGTTTGTTTATCCAACAAATGTGCGCATCACAATTGTGCTTTACTTTATCTGGAAAGTTGGTTGTTGGATCAAGAACGCGATAAGGGACTAAGCAGGGAGGAAATGTTTGCTGTGAGTTTTTAGCAGACACACTAATTTAGTCAAACTTCAAATCCCCACAATCAACTTTTATATTTGTATGTTTTGTTCAGAGATAAGACGAAGGAAGTCCTAAGAGATGGTCAATTTGTGTCACTTTGAAAAGGGCCTTAAAGCTGGAACACCTCACTTTTGGTCAAACATTTTTTTGTCGTAACAAGAGTCTTGTTTAAGAAACGTTTTGTGAACAGTTCAGACCACAACAAGCTCTCTTCCATCTGATTACAAAACATGTCATCTTTCATACCCCGAGAACTGATTGGCTGAGTGAGGGCCAAAAATATGTGCTGAAGAAAACTAGTGAGAGAATCAGGCTTTGAGAATGAAGAACTAGTCACTTAGATTAACTAACTAATTTTGTGGTTGGCAAAGTTAGGTACTCCAGCTTTAAGAGCACTGCCTACATTAAATCCTAAATGGCTGTGTTCACAGTAAAGTGTCAATTAAAGTATCTGGACTTTAAAAGGTTATAACTCACAAACTAAAATCACAATAATCAACTCGATTAGATTTTTTTTTTAAACATAGACATATTGAAGAGATAGTGTGGATAAAATCAAAAGAAAAGATTGACAAATAAATCGGCCTCTGATTTAATAATTCTACTGTGACTCCAGTTACATAGAACATGAAATGTCCTCAGTCTGAAAAAGCGGCAGATGAACTCCCACAAAATTAGCATGGCTAACACAACATGAAGTAAATTGATTTCACATAGGAATCATAAAAAAAAAAAATCATACAAATTGTAATGACCCTTGAGAAATGTGTAACAAACGTGATGGTTTCTGTGAATTTTGTTCTAAAAAATGTATTTGAGAAAAAAAAGAGGGTCTGGTATCACATTTAAGTGGTTTACTATATGAAAGTAATGACTTTGTTTCTAATCTGTGTAAAAAAAAAAAAAAAATCTTTATCAAATGTGGACATCTGAAAATATGTAACAAACTTCTACAGCTCATTCCGTCAAAGGTCTGTTCCACAAATAAACAGCCGCTATAGGAAACTTGACTAATTTATCACATTTTTGGCCTTTTGTCACACTTTAGTACCTTTTTTAGTGTGAACAAGCCCAAACATATAATGTACAATTGATTTGCCCTCACGTGTAAGGAAGTTTAAAACAGTTTAAAGGCCTTATTCTTTGATACACAGCCTTAAGGATGTGAACTCGTGTTTTCCAGTATGCTTGAAGTATATACAAGTAAAGGCATCAGAGTTTACTTAATTATCTAGTTGGTGTTCTTCTCTGTGTTGTCTGCACTAAAGTGAAATCACAGAAATCCAACAGTTTATTTCAACCTAAAAAAAAAAGGAATTTTGGGTTCACTGTAATGTGATTTTCTGAATCAGCTGGAGAATGACGGATGAATTTTGAGAATGCTGTCTATCATCATCAACTTTTTTGTTTAAACGTATGTGTTTCTTGGGAATCTTGTGGCTTCATGACCCATGTACCTCTGAAAGTATCGCTGACAGCTTCCTCATAGATCACCAATAGTGTTTGTGCAGTATGAAACGAGCTGCCCAATAACAGCCAGCAGGTGGTGCTAAAATCAAACGCCCTTCAATTTTCCTTATGACCGTTTGTTTATTTTGAGGTTGGACAAGCACTGATGGTATGTTACTGCTATTTGCACTATGCAGGGGTGGCTCCTATTCAAACGTTTTGGGTTTTTGATTGTAATACCAGCTTTTTGAAAGGCTGAGTCCTCTTTTTTTTGTTTTTTTTTGTTTACAGCTTTAAAAATGTACTTTGGTTAATCGCTCTAACGCGTTCGAATTGAAAACCCAAAGGTTGCTGTTGCTGTCTCCTTTTCATTGATGGATTTATTGTGTTTTGAGTTTGAAAACAAAAAGGCAACATGCTGATATTTTGTGATGTTTAGGTTTATAATTATGATGTTTACATATGGTAAAACAATTATTCTAAGCTGCTTTAAAATATGGTTTATATGCCCCTTTTGTTGTTGTTGTTTGGCAGCTCATTGTGTATTTTGTATTGAGAGATTAACTCCTTTATACTGTGCACTGTTCTGCAATACAATTTTATTTTTTTATGCAAGTGAGTTTGCTGGTTTGAGTGAAGCCGTGAGAGCCACTAGAGGCAAGAATAATAATAGTAATAATATGGAGTGAAGTGATGCTGGGTACATTATGGGTACATTATCTGGAGTAGTGTGATTGTGACATAAGAAGAAATGCAAATGGTGGTTCATTCAGAGCCGAGAGTGTTGGAAGATATGTTTAAAGAAAGAAATTAAATGAAACCTTTTCCCTGTATTTATGTATAATTAATTATTTGTATGATTAAATTAATAATGAAAGAGTTGTTTGGTTTGACTTTCTTCATTTAACTATTTTTGATTACTTTTATGCAACCAAGATAGTCCCACAAAGTTTTTAGAGGAATGGTCAGTCCTAATTACCATCTGTATATTTATATTAGTAACTACTAAACTATAATATGAAGTGCAGCTGGTGAAGATACCATAAGCTATAATTATTGCACTTATTTATTATGGAATGGCCCTTGAGATGAATCATCTCTTTTTCAAGGGGGGCCCCTCCCCTCAAACCCTTCTCCCTATCCGCTCCTTTAATGACTTTGGGTACAGTATTTTACTTTTATTTTTTATTTTTTTATATGTAACTAAAGTGGTTTTAACGATGGCAAGTGTTGGGTTTTACAATTAGGATGTACCAATAAACCTGAAGGAAAACCTGAATTGTGCTAAACAAATAAACGTTGCAGGCGTGATACCCACATACTGCATATCAATATTATGGATGTTGCTGATAAAGCTGAACAAATATTGACTTTGCCCCATTGGATTGTGTAGAGCCAGCCACACATGTCATCTCCTGTTCTCCTTAAGTAAACACCATTTGTTATTTTTGTTTTAAGCTGTCCTATATCAATTTACTTTACCTTTTTCTCTGATTAGGTACAACACACAACCCTGCACAGGAAATGAAAAACATAGATAACTTGTCATCTAATTTACCTGACTGAAGTGATTTAAAAAGATAAATCTGTAATTTAACTTGTTTATTACAAAAGGGCTCAACCAATTTTCATTCTACTGAACTTATTGCCGATTCATAATAATAATAATAACTTGAATAATGTCAGAAATATAGAACCACATGTTTCCACTGTCACTACACTTAGTCACTTTGTCCCAGACCCTCATGCTGCTAACAAGTACAGATGTATACATACAACTATACATTTCTTGCACTGTAGCCTCTTATACTTGCTTCTTCATGGATATACAATTAAAGTCTCTATCCTTTTTGATCAACCACAAACTTAAAGGCACATGAAGCAAATAATTTCTGTAAATACAACTAAATAATTTATATGGGACTATCCATGCAGCGAATACATTTCAAGCTTGAAAATGATTGGAAGCCGTTCAATCCTATTTTGAAAAGAAAAAGGGGAAATCTTGGCCGATTACTGATGTCCTGCATTAAATTGGACAAAGTATAGTCAAAACACACAAAAAAAAATTAATAAACTATTTCTATAATGCATGTTTCTTTACATGCTTTTATCAACATGGTTGCCTTTTCTAGTTCTAATTGTGAGCTAATAGGCTACAAAAAAGTATTTTGCATTATTAAGTATTTTGCAGTACGTTATATATAGGCTTTTAATTGGCCTTAATCATGTTATAAAAGCATTGAATTAAAGGTGAGAGGTAACTGAACACAATCTCCTTAAAATCTACATCCTCAGCCAAAACACTGTCACCGCTATTGAGTTAGTTGAGATTAATATATTCTGGGCACAATGTGACCACAAATAGAGAACATTTGCATATGTTCAGTTGACACATGAGCTCATACATATCACACAGAGAGCTGGAACACTGACAATGATCTGTGCTGGCACGGCCCTACACAGGTGCACAGGGACAGCAAACATACAGCAGCTCAGGTGTGGATTATGAATGAATGACTTTTTCCACCTGTGATCATTCATGTAACTCCGCAGGTAGGTGTTGGTGCCAACCGTTTTAAATGACTGGAGGAAATGAAAATCACTTACTAATACAATACTGGCTCTACTAACGCTCACCTGCGCCTCTTTCCCATGGAAATTTCTCCAGTGCTCCTGAAAAATATATGCACAATTATATATTAGCCTCACCATATTTGTGTTGTTTCTTCATTTAATTATTCATTTTAAAATTATTCATTATGTTCAAAAGGAGCAAACTCAAAAGGCTCAAAAGGCGCTTATTAGCACCTTATCCCCCCAAACTTTTAATATCACAATAAAATAGTATAGAACAATAACACAAAAGCACACACACAAACTACAAATGCACTTCCTGGAATATGTAGTGAATAGTTCAGTTTAAAACAAACATAGACACACGCTCTAGACTTTGCTCTCAGCTATAGTGTGTATCCATCATCACGAAATGAGGACGTCCCAAATATGATTTCAATAAGGAAGTAATATAATAACTCTGCAGCGTGTTGTGTGTACAGTAATGCACTGTTGAGAAAGAAGGTCTTCCTGAAGTTTATAACCTGGCCTTTAATATTCACACCTCGAAGAAAGCAATGTAATTTTTGATTAGTTTTTTTTTTTTTTTGAAACACCTAGTTTTGTATTATTATTGGCTTTTACCAAATGATAGAGAGCCAGTTTGAGAGTAAAAGAGCCTAAAACCAAGATAGATGCCCCAAAGATGTATATTTCAGTTCCAATCTTATAATTCCAAGTAGATTATGCTGCAACAAAAAAAGGTGATCAACCAGATGATTGGGTCAAAGGGTTAAAGTGCCCGAGGTGCAAGTTATCGTTTACCGTCATGTTTGCAATAATGCTTAGGACAAAATGAAGACAGAAGGCTATTGATAACTACAGACTGACGAGTTAAGGCGGGTCTTGGATGCTTGTTTACTAAGTGAACTGAACCACCGCTACTCACTAGTTGATTCTAAAGAAGCTTTGTGCTCAACCTGTTCCACCTTCTTTAAATCCACTTTCTTTGATTCATGACTAAGCCACAGAATAGACATGGGGTGAGACTCTATGCAAAACATTACAAATGACTTATCGACATGGTAATAAGGTTTATAACTTGGGACTCTTATAATTTCTCCAAACAGCACACAATATGTAATAAATAATATCATTAACAAGCTTATGTTCAGGATAGCAGGACATAAACAATTATTAATTTAAGCAGCATTCTCTTATATAACAATTGCTATCAGGTGATATTGTAAATTAAATTGTTTGATTGAACTTTATTTTAAAAAATCCAAATGTGCTTTTTGTTCCATTTTCCGATGCAGGAGGGTCTTAGGACAGTGATGATCAATGAAATGTAACTACATTTATGGATATTGCTCCTTATGGGCTTGTTAATTGCATGTCCTGTGTTCGAACTTGATCTGTAGTTGGCGAATCGAAAACTTTATAAAGTCATCTGAGACAACTACTGTTGTGATTTAGGGCTATACAAATATATTGAATTGAATTGAAAGCCACAGAAACAAGCAGAAAGAGCGTAAACCGTAGAAGACTCAGTCCATGATACATTCACAGTCTATGTGATAAATACAAATTAGGTTTGAGGAGGTGCAAGCCATGGATGTATGGTGCATGTCCACTTACATTCAAAATGCAATAATTATCTTAAATTCTGCATCAACGCGCTTTGTTACTTCGTCAACAGTTATGAGTGATGATAACAGATGCTATCGTCATGTTCGAAGTGAGCATGCCTCTACTCAGGATCTTTTATGACTCTGTGGTAGCTTCTGCCATTCACTACGCTGCTGAGTGCCAGGCAGCACAGAGAGGGACAGGAGTAGACGGAACAAGCTGGGCAGGAGGGCCAGCGAAGCTCTGGGCTGCCCCCTGGACTCTGTGGAGGAGGTGAAGGACAGGTGGGTGCTAGCCAATGTCACCTCCATCATGGACAATACCTCCCACTGCACAGGATTGTGGTCTTCAATGGAAGACTGAGACACCCACAGTGAAAAACGGAGCGCAACTGCAGGGCTTTCATCCCACCGCTGTCAGACTGTACAATAAGTCACTTTACGTCACTAATGCACTAGGACTGAAAACAAACAAAAAACAGCACTGGAATAGTAAAGTATTGCCACTTTTTTATTTTACATAATATATCCTGCACACCTTTTTATTGCGCACCTCTGTCCATCTGATGTTGTTGATTATGTTATATTCATTGCACCTGCCCTAATTAAACACAATAATAAAGGTAGAATGAAGCTGAGATAGATGTTCATTGATATCTTTAAATAATTATATTTGAAAACTGATTTTCACACTGGCTC
Organism: Pomatoschistus microps; assembly: GCA_029875035.1. NCBI lineage: Eukaryota > Metazoa > Chordata > Actinopteri > Gobiiformes > Gobiidae > Pomatoschistus > Pomatoschistus microps. The sequence goes on along the minus strand of JAPMNZ010938487.1, from coordinate 1,281 downwards.
CATGTGTTCACTTAAAAGTACTATCTCCACCTATCTCCGTACTATCTCCACCATCGTGTTAGCAAATGGTTAGCATAAGTTAGCTAGCGTGGCTAAAAGTAACCATGATGTCATATCCACACTGTTCTCTAATAATGTGTATTGTAGAACACAATAATATATTCATAACTACTTTTAAGACAAAATGTTGCTTCTTATTTTTTTACCGTAGCGACGCGGACTTCGAGGTTCCCAAAACACATCTTCATGGCTCGGATAGTGATAGTCAGTAGATGTGTTGCTAAATACCACATTTAGCTGTCTGGATGACTTTTTTTTTTTTTACTACGTAGCCAATTTACGAGTGCGCTTACTATAGTGACCATGCAGCCGTAATGTTTTATTTGCTTTTGATCACTTTTGATCACCAGAACACTAGTGCTCCCAGAGCAGTCAATTTGACGGATTTTCCTTTTAGATAAAGTTTAATTGCTCCATTTATGTACGTTTTTGGACTTCATGACTGCGACTTTTTCTGTTTCTACCTGTTGTTCATTTCTACGCCATTATTTCTATGAAATTAACTTTTATTTTTGAAACTGAGCAGTTAGTTACCATGGAAACAGTCACCATAACAACACACTGTTTACTTGCACCATTTAGTATTTAGTTTTACTGTATTTCATGTATTTAACAGTGCATGTAGTGCAGATAAAACTGTATGAACTGCTTAATTTTGATAAAAGTAGTGAAGTAAAACTGCAATTCAGAATTCTAGAAGCCCCAGTGTAATATGGATCATGATTTTCTTCCTGCTTCCAATGACCTAGGGGCTTTTTCCACAAGGTGACGTTATATACATGTATTTATTTACACTATGGCTCCAAGAATTCTGAAACTAGTAGAACAACCAGAGCAGTCATTTTGATGGCTCCCATTCCAATTAATGGAATTCTGAAATAATCCCCAAAAAACAGTTTGCGTAATACATACAGTTTTTTTTCATCTTTAATACTAAGACTATACTGTGAGCGGTGAAGATAACTGAAATACAACTGATACAACTAAATACTAACTGTGGCAAGTAAACAGTTCGTTGCTATGGTAACAAGCACTTGCTCCAAGCTGGCATTGCTCTGAACCAGTCTAGGACCAGCACATAAACATAATGGGCTCTATGCACGCACCACTTCCGGGTTTTAGCTACGACCTCACTCCACTTCCTGTTCGCGGGAAATGGCTTGAGTTTCACTGGAGTTCAGCAGTGGTTTACACGAGTTTCCCAAATAATGCTCAAACGGG